>SNQJ01S0065386.1:36283-51553 GCA_010110895.2 Picea sitchensis | reverse complement strand
ATATTTTAGTAGTATAAGTTTATGTAAAGAAGAATTTAACAATATCATAAGTTATAAGTAAGTAACATAGTAAACAATTCGAAAGTTATATGTAAGCAGCATAGTAAAAAACTCGAAAAACTTTAGAACAAAGTTTACTTGAATAACTGAAAAACATTAAAACAAAGTTTACATGAATAATTTTATGATGTAAAACAATGTAAAACATTAAAGGAAAACATTAAAACAAAATTTAAATGCATAAATCTATGGTGTAAAACCAATTTATGATATATTTAAAATTTAAATAAAAATTTAATTATGAATGAGAGCATGATATTTTTAGTGGATTTTTTATTTACAAAATTATATGTTTAAGATATTTTTAACTTTTTTTTTTTTCAAAATTATATGTTCAACAAAGTACATTTAATTATGGATTATGTTTTTCTTATTCAATTTAACAACTACAATACACAACACAGTTGGGAAACTTCTTAGAAGTTTAGAATCAGTGTTGTTTTCTAAACCTAATTTAATAATAAAACATTGTAAAACTTATCAACTTTACAAAATGTGTGTTTAAATGTATATTATTATTTGTTTGCTTTGAAAATATTTATAGTTGAAAATATGCATTATATAAACCAAACATTATGAACTTTCACATTTAAAATGAAAATGAATTTTTTCCCTCTAATAATTAAATCAAGTCGTAACATTTCCTAAGATACAAAGATTTGAAATAGGGAAAGGCAGAACTTTTATTATACTTAATTGTTAAAGATTATGGTTATGGAAATCTTATAACAAATAATTTTTTACATATCTTAAAAAGATGTTTTAAGAAACATGCCAACTTTATGAAAAATATTTGAATATATGACTCTTGGAACTTGAATATTCTGAATATTTTACATATGCATTTTAAATACTTAAACATGTTCTTATATTTGGCTAATTATGGCTTTGATTATTCAGAACTCTATCCATCTGCAAGTTCATATCTAAAATTTTCTATGCATTTTAAATACTTAAACATGTTTTTATATGTGGCTAATTATGGCTTTGATTATTCAGAACTCTATCCATCTACAAGTTTATATCTAAAATTCTCATTATTGATTATTGATAGAAAGCATTCTAAACTTTTATATATATATATCTTCAAAGCATTCTAAACTTTTATATATATAGCTTCAAAGCATTCTAAACTTATATATATATATATATATATATATTAAATAGCTTCAAAGCTGCTAGTCTTTGTTTTGTTTTCAAAATCATGTAGATTAACTATGTAAAATTACTCCTTGACATTTTGTAGAGTGTTGATTATTACTTAAGAATTTATCAATAATTCTATCTTACTTATCTTCATCTTTACTTGTCTTCATCAAATTAAATCATACTTATCTTCATCTTTACTTGTTTTCATCAAATTAAATCATAAATTTTAAAGTTTTAAAATTTTAAAATAATCAATTCATACGATCTAGATCCTCAAATAAAATTTAATTTTTATCCTAATAAAACTACACATACACATACATGTCCTAATATACATTTTAATAATTTATTACTATGAAATTTCATGATCATCATACTTAATTTTATATATACTTTTATATGATTTCTTTAATATATATATATATATATATATATATACTTTTATATGATTTCTTTATACATATAAGACCAAATCAATGTGTCAACATTCAACTAACCTCGAATTATATATAACCCTAACTTATATAAAAAAAAAATTGGTGAATAAGAAAAATGAACCAAAATTTTAAAGAAAAGGGTATGAGTTGTCATCCCAAATTTTAAAGTATTTTCTACCATTAACATTTTTGATTATATATAAAAAGGGTTCCATATACAATGATAATAATTTGTTGAGGTGACATACATTTACAGAACAATTAATATACAAAGATTTCTACAGGTAGAGTGTATGTCAACTATTTAAGTAGTTTGATTTAATTTGACGTGAATCGTTGATAAATTAGTTTACGATGAAAATAACTTAGAATAAATAATTATTATTATCTTATGAATCCGAACACATATAGTTATATCAACCATGTATTTTCCAATGTGACGATTACCAAATTATTAGGCGAAGTTATAATGTGAACGTTGTGTTATAGGAGTATATATAAGAAAATAAAAGACACAATATCTTCACTGATTTATTACTTGGTATTACACTTGTCACAATATGAAGCTCTACCTACAAGTGAAATGCATCATCTCTATAATAATAATATATTCATGAAAATATATAATTAAATTATACACTTCTCAAGCACCATTTAAGCTTTGTCTATGAAATGTCAACAATATTTATTTACTCTTATTTTTTTTTAAATAAACACATTCCATATATATATATAATTTTACATGTGATTATATATAAAGTAATTAATGAATTTTTAAAGAAAAATTGAATTCTATCTAATTTTGGCAAAAGTGATAGTTTGTTGCATTTCTAAGGATACATGTACGATGAATTCTTATGGAAAATGTCATCTTTTCAGAACATGATTTTGGATTCTTACGAGCTCACTTTTTTTTTTTCAATAGAAAATTAGCTCAATTATATTAATGAAAATATAATTTTTTTACATCTTCATGACCTCACAGATGCTCAGAGTAGTACAAGTCCAATGACCATGCTCATAAAMAAAATCACAAACATCCCCAGTAGACACCAAAACCAACACGCAGGCTGTAGATGTAGAAACCATGCAGGGCAAAAAAAACACCCCAACAAGAACCAAAAAAGAAGCTAAAACCAGAAACCACACGCCCCAAAGGACCTCGAAGTGGTTACCCAAACACCTCTCGCCCTCAAAGGACCTCAAAGTGTTAACCAAACCACCGCACGCCCCCAGTGGACCTCAAATATCTGGTCCAAAGCCTCTTCAAGCCAATAAGGAAGAGGACAAGAGAGGCCTGAAAACCAAAGAGAATACAAGAATGGCCCGAAGCTGCCTCCACCATAAAACTCCGGCGTCAATCACTAATACGCCCCCGAAAACGTGCCCATGAACACTCGAAAAACAACACCGACAAATATAAATCGGAATGTGCCCCCGAAAACGAGCCCACGAACCCTCGAAAACCAACACTGGCAAGAAGAAACACTCTCACCAGGATATGAAGATGCAGGCAGGGGGAGAAAACCCGAAAAAATTGGCCACTACACGCCGCCATCGAAGGTCCACAACTAGCCGTAGAAGGGACATGTCTGCTGGGCTCACCGCCACCATTCTCAAGCTGTCGTAAACTCTTGTCCACTCGCTCTGGAAGGGAGAGAGCTGCCCGCACAAACCATTGAGGCCAGGGTTGCGGCTAATGACCCCTAGTCGCAGAGCTCGCAGTGGAACCCTAAACCGACTCTCAAAATCGTGGGTCAATCGCTCTGAAGTCGCTCTGATACTGACAACTATAATCCTCATGAGCTCACTTATAAGAAGAGAATGAAAAAAAAACCTCAACACCCAACATAATCTCTTGACATGTCAATTCAAAAATTATTTGGAGGAGCACCTTAGTATTCATAATAAAGTGGGTTTTTGAGCAAAACACTTCAAAACACTTTATAATTTAAATAAAAAGTTTTATCATTGTAGTCGGCTCTGGCATTTCTGCCATGCTTTGACATATCTGCTAGCACCCTGCATTTGCACATCTCGTTGCCACCTGGGGAGATACATGTCATGCAATAGAAGCTCCTGCACATTGAATGCATACAGACACAGGAAATATTGACTACACCACTAAGAATAAAATGAGTAAAAGTTGTGCATTCTTAAATAACCAAAATGAAAACTCACCTATAGAGCTACGATAATCCGATCTTGAACGTGCAATATTTGCAAGAAAATGAAAAATGCTTAGCAGAATGTCCAGAATCTACAACTGCACACACTAGAATCAACAAAATCAGTTAAGCATGCTATTACATGAGAAAAATTTACTCAAGACTTAACATTTACAACAAAGTAGTCAATCTATCAATAAAGGACATAAGTCACTTGTGTAGTGAGCAAGCTTAATAAAAAATGCTCTCAGAAACAAGAGTTGAGAATGGATGAATGTATTGTAATTGTTTGTAGGCTTGATTATATCGATTTTGCGGTCAACAGAACTGGAGGTATCAATCCTCTCATAACCGATAACCAATGGATAACTAGCAAAATCGTGTGCCTTTGAGACTGGTGAATGAAATTTAAGTTGTTGCTGATATTGACAGAGATTTGTGAGGTTTTGGCGTCTTAGATTTGAAAAATATCTCCAGAATCCATTAATACAAAATCTCTTCAAGGCATTTAGGATTGAACTTAATTTGTTATAGGAATGAGTGTATCCTATACATGTTTAAAGGATTGAGGATGTTGGGTTCACGATTTAGTTATACTGGAGGGATTGACCTTTGCCAAGAAGGGGTTCATGAAATTTCATGAAAATGGGTAGAAATTCAATGAAAACTGTTACATACCTTTTTAAAAGATGAATGTAATTATCTCGCCCTAGCAGGATGAAGAGAGGAAAAGTTGATACTTCAATTAAAACTAGACAATATTTCTTCAGGGAAGACATGGGAGTAATATAAAAGTTTGTCGTAAAATTTAAGCTAAAACGACAGATATCTTAAGACGTGTACGATTATCCGCGATATCTAGGCGATTTATTTGAGGGAAGATCGCTTTTGATGGGATACGCTTAAAATTTGGGTGGAGATCTTGCACCAAATTAATTGTGGCTCTTTGTATAGATTTTCGACCAAATGAAATCATAAAACCTAGGTTTCTATTACGACAGCTAGGAGTGGAAGTTAGAAGTGTGATATCGTGGAATCGAGCTTGAAGATGTAGCTTGGAGATTTGAGTATGCCAATATAGTAGGGATTGAAGTTCCCTTACTTTATATCAGTTATTTCAATGGTGAAACCTGTAAGTAACGCATCCTGTAAGTAGTATTTGATATTTGATGCAAATTTATGTTATGCGACAGGAAGTATGGGTATGAAGCTTTCATTATCAATTAGTCCCCAAAAATATGGAAACATTGAAGATGATTTGCTCCAATTTTCTAGTTTCTTTCACATTTTGGTATAATATTTGAATTATTACAAACCACCATTCATGATTACACCAACTTCACATAAAGTAAATAAGAAAAATAATGACCATAACCTTCTTCCTCTCTCCTTCTCCGACATGGCATCTCATCTCATCAATTTGATTGCTGGCTTTGACAGATAAAAACCAGTAAATAAGAGAGCACGGGGCATAGAGCTGCAAACACTTTTAAAACTAGGTAACGTATCGTATTGTATGCAACCATTGTGATTATATATAAATGATAAAAAAGCCAAACAAACCTGTCGAAGTCATCATGCTCTTCGGTTGAAACAAAAACATAATAACCCTTGTCTCGTCTTCTTCCTCAATGGAGAACCCTCCTTTTAACCTGCCGTTGCATATGTGAGTTCATATGTGAGTTCATTTCGAATTATGGCAAAACCAATCAGCAAGAACTTCCAAAGAAATTAGAAACAAACTAGGTTTACCTGGATTGACTGTCTATCCATTGCAATGCCAATGGTTAAAACCCTAGTGATTTCCCACAAGTTCAGTCTGAAACAACTAATAAATAAAAACCGTTAAACCATGAAGAAACTCTTAGGGATCTATGTATACCATTATCTACCAGGCGAAAGTATACCTGCTCCTCCACTTCCAGTGATTAGCTTCCTACAAATCTAAAAAGACTGGTTAGTCACATATCTTTTGTTGTACATTCTGAAAAAAATAAAATCCCCAAGACAGACTATGCAAAAACACATGGAAAACAAATAGCATCCCAGAACAAAAGGACTGTCAAAAACAACATGCCACATTAGTGATGAATTTTCCCATACCATTGGGCCTTGACCACAAGTTGCTTTGGTCAAGACTCATTCCTTGTAAAATCAGAAATCATGAATAGCTTGGAATGCCACACTGACGGGGCAAACTAGACCTACAACAGATTTGAGTTCATCTTCTTCCCCTTGTACATCATTTGTCCAATGTATAAAATTCATTTACTTCACCATTGTATTTACTGAAATAGTTGCATATATCAACAAAATAGAAAGTTTCGAACAAAATTTAAAGAAAAGCTACATTCTYARAAATGAAGGAAAATATGATGAGGGAAACAAGAGTTACCAAACTGATGTTGACACTATMAACAACCTTTACACCAACATTATTTACATCATATTTACAAAAACCATCTTTAGTTGTGTAAGGATAAGTTTCCTCAGTGTCAAGCCCTCCATTGTATTTAATATACTCGAACGCTTYRGATGGAATACCACCATTGCAACCAAAGTTGTTAAATGCTCCGCCATAGTCAACCAACARTTGTTCAGACATGATAACAATATTTCCTGTAGCCTGAGTATAGGCATCCTCTAGTGCTCCAGTAGTGCTACGATATTCAATCAAGTTATCAACTTGATTTTGGTCTACCAAACTATGAAAAAACACATGGAAAACAAATARCATCCCTTAACAAAAGGACCGTAAAAAACAACATGCATGGCCATGCAACTAACAAGAAATAAGCCGAGCCAATGCAAACATGGACAAGAAACAAGCCAAGCCAGTGCAAAAATGGACAAGAAACAAGAAGAGCCAATGCAATTCAATGCATAGTACAAAAGAAAAAGAGAAGGTGAAAGGGTGAGAATGAGCGGTGGCCAGGATGTGAGGAAATGGCATGGCCGATAGAAACATGAGCAGTGGCCAGGCGGTGAGGAAATGGAAAGATAGGAAAAAAGAATCAGGGACACAAGTTCTGTATGGAGCGGAGACAACGACAGTGTTGCAGTGACACGATAGTGAAACGTGGATGTTTTAAGTGTTTTTTAAATTTTATATTTAAAAATTATTTTTTACATCTGACAAATAGTAAAAAACATTTTGTGCATACCAGGGATAATTAAGTCCCATCATATGCTACGAACCTTATATTGATGAAAATTCAAAATTTTATTTTAATTATTTAAATAAATAATTATAATGGTGAAATTTATTAGAAATTTGGATATCTCATGGAAAAATGATGTTGTGTCTTCAAAACACACCAAATAATACTACATAATACTATATAATATACTAACTAATAGACGGTCAACGATCGTTGACTGCGATGCGATTGCTATAGTCCCTTGCAGGAGGCAGGGACTAATAAGTAGTCAATGGCATATATATAATTAATATAGAAATATGGTTATTCTTAAAATAGTATATAAACATGATTCAATTTGTGAACAAAACTCAATGGTATATATATATAATAAATAAACATGGTTATTTTTAAAATAGTATATAAACATGATTCAATTTGTGAACAAATGGAAATTTATAATTTATAAAAATTAAGATTTATTATTGATATTGTTTGTTATGACTCAAGGGGAGCATACATAGAGATAAATGTACATGATATGACCCCAAGGGGGCATATATGGGCCTAAATGTACATGTAATGTGTAAATATATATGTAATAGGGTCGACCTAGTAATAAAGGGGCCTCATGTGCAAGCACGAATATGTATATGTAGAGATCATGTATTCATTATTGTGGATATGTGAATTGTGATGCATACATGTATTTTGTTATTTGGAGGAGGTTATTCTATTATTTCAAAAGTTATTGTATAAATTATCTATCTTGGATTTGTGTTTCACACTCACATTCTGTACATGTTGTGTAATTCAGTTACATTATGATAATTTAAGCATCTGGCTCATGCTTAAATTAATAGTAATTATCGTATGCTTACGTTAATAGAAATTATCATATGCTTAAATTAATAGTAATGAGCAAGATGCTTAAATTATCACAACGTAATAGAAGTACACACCATGTACAAAATGTGAGCGTGAAGCACAAATCAAAGATATATAATTTATACAATCACTTCTGAAATAATAGGAGAACCTCCTCCAAATAATCAAATACCTTTATACATCACAATTCAAATATCCACAATAAAGAATACATGATCTCTATATATACCTATTCACACTTGCACATGAGGCCCCTTTACTACTAGGTCGACACTATATATATATATATTACATGTACATTTATGCCCATATGTGCCCCCCCTTGGGATCATATCATATACATTTAGCACTATGTATGCTCCCCTTGGGTCATAACATAGTACCCTCCTTCAAAAAGCTTTGTCCTCAAAACTTTGCAATTAAAGGCTTCACATGTGATGCAACCATGTAATATGATTTTCTTATGTCCTTGTTTTCTTCATTCCATTGATGATGATCTATCCATCCAAAATCAATTTTTTTCAGTCTTAATCCTTGGTGTCTAGTTGTTGCATAATTTTCTTTCTTTTGATTCCATGTATTTTTGTTGTAGCTTCTCCAATTTGTATTGGTTGTTGGTCTCTATTAATAGCTTGTTGAAGAGTGGTTTTGTGATGCCTTTCTCCATNATATGATTTTCTTATGTCCTTGTTTTCTTCATTCCATTGATGATGATCTATCCATCCAAAATCAATTTTTTTCGGTCTTAATCCTTGGTGTCTAGTTGTTGCATAATTTTCTTTCTTTTGATTCCATGTATTTTTGTTGTAGCTTCTCCAATTTGTATTGGTTGTTGGTCTCTATTAATAGCTTGTTGAAGAGTGGTTTTGTGATGCCTTTCTCCATGAATATTGACAAATATTCCATCTTCTTCCTTCATAATGTTGATATTGACCTTCTTGTCTTCCTTGAAATGTTTCCTGGTAATGAGGGTGTCGATATGGTTCCACTTTTGATTGTTTTTCTTCACTCTACATGTGCATTTCATCTATATTCTTTTATGATAGATAATAGAACCCTCTATCCTCTTTGCTTGGTCTTTTATTACTCTATCCTTGGAGACAATACCATCATATTTGGCATGTACATTCGCTAGATGAAGTTCAAATTCTTCAAGTATTTTCTGGTGACCTTCTTGAATCTTTTCTTCTTTCTCCTTTTGGAGCTGCAGTGTCACCCCATTTATCAAATCTTGACGTCCCTTTTCAATTCTGGATTGCATTTATGATTTTAACTCATTAGTATTTAGGGATTCCTCTACCTTATTGTAGATTTCCTCTTCAAATCTTTTGGTAGTTTCTTCATTTAATATCCTTTCTTTTTCTTGATTTTGACAATGCTTATTTTCTTCTTTCAATCTCTTAACCTCATCCAATAGTTTTTTATTATGATTTCGTAATCTACATATCTCTTCATATTTATTTTTCAAATCTTCCCTTGAATCATCCTTTTCCAACTTCACTTTGCTACTTTTTTCTTGCTTTAAGTTCTTAACCTCGTTAATGAGTGATTCATTAAGGGATCATATCTTATATAGCTCACCACCCTTATTCTTAATCTCTTCCTTTGCTTCTTTTAATTCATCTTGAATTCTATACAATTTCTCCATTTTTGTATCCCTAATCCATTTATATGAGAAGGGTTTTTAAAATTCTTCCCATGTGGAGTAGAGTCTAGTATCTTCATTAAGGATTCTCCACCACTTAGAAGCTTCACCATCAAAATTGAGTCTTTCTCAAAAAGTATCCTTACAATTTTCTTTTACCATCCTTAACCATTCATTGGGATCGATTTCATCGTTATCTTCATCTCCTATAAATTTAGGTATTGTCATCGATTCTTAAGTGAGGTCTAACCCAAACACTCAAATTACAACCTAAATATATTAGGAATAATGATCTCAAATATGTATAATCCTTGTTCCAATACACTCTTCTATGTTTTCTCTTTCCAATGGATTTTGAATCATCTTAATCAGGCATCCCAATCAAAAGTTATGATAGTTTTAAGTGAACATACCTTTGAAACCCTGATTTGGAGTCTGTCCTCCTGGACGACTTTCCTTCTAATGTATTTATGAAATTTTGGCCCCTGTGAGTTTGAAATTATGATCTGTAGTACTTTGAAATTCATTCTCTACAATGCCATAGATCTGACCAAAATTGGGTGTGCCAAATGAATTTTATGGTAATTTTCCTAAACCTTGCTGAATTTTGGCCTAGTTTGGAGAGTAGAATTATATAGCATGTCGCACACCCAAAATTTGATATCTGATTATAAAACTCACACAAAAAATAATGCGGAATATAATATTTCCAATGCAATTAGTTTCATAGAATTTGGAACCTCTATGAAGAAGTTAAAACTTTTTTTACCCAGAACACCTATTTGAGACTAGTTACATGACTAGTCAAAAACCCTATCTTCCATAGGGTGTATCTCCAAAAGTGAAACGAACCATAAGTTGAAATTTGTACCATAGGTACCTTAATATTTCTTTTGACCATCCTCCAAGTTTCTCTTTCTGAAGTATCCCTGAAAATAATTTATAGCTAAAATTCCAAGATGACTTCCTTTAGGAAGAAAAACCCTAAGATCGATGCTCTGATACCAAATGTAATGAACCAAATGCTTACAAATATCATAACATAACATAAGTGCATACCATGTACAAAATGTGAGCATGAAACCTAACTCCAAGATAGATAATTTATACAATAACTTCTAAAATAATAGGAGAACCTCCTCTAAATAACCAAATACCTTTATACATCAATTACCCACCATATTTTCATATCAACAAGAATGAGTTAACACTTTACTAGCATGTCATCCTAGACCTTTATTTTTTTTACAAAAGAAAGTTCTTATTGTTTAGGCACAATCAATGGTTTGCTCTCAATTTTTAGGCTTATTTCATTTATTCGTAATGAAAAGCTATTCGATGGAAGTATATCCTTGACAAATACAGACGCTAAATCCCCACTCACAAGGTGATCTTTCATTGTGTTTCCAATGCAAAGAAGGGTAGAATATATGAAAATCAAAACTAACTCTAATAATGTAAATCAATAAATTTGAAAGGTTTTAAAAACACAAATTTAGTTGATTTGGAGTCTTATATATGTGCAAAATATACACTACTACAAACTTACAAACGTTTTTGTCTTTTGTTTGTTGCCCAAGAGAGACCATAATTTTGCAATAGTAACATTAACTATTGTTAATAGCCTTGGAATCTCCATGCCTTCAACATTTTTGGTAGATGCTTTAATGGGTGTGCTTAAGCAAAACATATGATTAAGTACGTCTACAGTATCACTAAACACCTTATGATGAAAACAATTTGAAATAATATGTTGAGCACTCTCCCACACACTACAACTTTCATTTGAATGGAATGCACTACAACTTTCATTTGAATGGAATGCACTACTTTGAGATGTTGTTATATCCTCAAAAGTTGTTAATATCAACACTTCATATGGTAGTGAGCCTTTAATCAAATGTCTTGCAACATCATTAAGTATGTTGTTATATCCTCAAAAGTTGTTAACATCAACACTTCATATGGTAGTGAGCCTTTAATCAAATGTCTTGCAACATCATTATGTATGTTGTTATATCCTCAAAAGTTGTTAACATCAACACTTCATATGGTAGTGAGCCTTTAATCAAATGTCTTGCAACATCATTAAGTAAGACATAATAGGGAGTTTCATATTTTCCTTTTTTTTTCAAACTTGACATCACTTACTCCACAATAATGAATACATGATCTCTATATATACCTATTCACACTTGCACATGAGGCCCCTTTACTACTATGCTGACCCTATTACATATATATTTACAAATTACATGTACATTTAGGCCCATATATGCCCCCCCTTGGGGTCATATCATATACATTTACCCCTATGTATGCTCCCCTTGGGTCATAACTTTGTTGACAAGAAATCAAAGTTCCAAGGTATGTTTCAATTCCATAGAAGTCGACACCCTAATCCACAACTTGATTTCTCTATGATTTCACTCGATCTTTCTCAATGTTGTTAGAAAAACAAGATCGTAGAGCAATAAAATAAAACAAATGCGGAAATAAAACACAGAATATACACAATACAATAGAGACACATATATACATGGTTCACCCAGTGTGGGCTACGTCCACCAAAGAAATTGCTAGGTCCTTCCTTTTTATTATTCAACAAAATGAAGGGATACAACCTACAACACACCCGCTATAACTTCCTCTTCTTTCTCTCACAATCTCCTCTCTTAGAATACAATATTCACGATAATCCCCAGTTGCAATACAATTCCCTCATAAAAGAGGGTTTCCTTCTAGGGAAAAAATCCCTAAAATAACTTCTACCATCAAATATGTGACCTTATAATGAACGATCCAAATTGACTACGAAATTCCAATATTTTACAAGGCAAATTTTCCCAAAATTTCGCTTCGGGGGCACTGCCCCCGAATCCCTCGCCCCGGGGGGGGGCTAACAAATGTTATCTTGGGGGTTTGTTAAATGAACTTATTATTCATATTTTCGATAAGAAATCAAAGTTCCAGGGTATGTTTCAATGCTTTATAAATCGACACCCTAATTCACAACTTGAATGCTCTATGATTTGACTCGTGCTTTCTCAATGTTATCTTGGATTTTATTAGATGAACTCATGTCCCATGATTGTAAATTTGGTTTCATTAAAGATAAAACTAAACATGTGCCTAGTGAGCAAAGGTAAAGTCACACAACTAGAATTAAGGAGTCATAGAAAGACACTTCAAGTCATTACCAAATTTAACCAAAAAATTGGTTCTAGTTAAGTGATGAGTTTATACATTACTCTAGTGATTTGTAATACATGCACAATGCCAGAGCACCGTTCGTCTAGTAGTAATAGTTCTAAAAAAAGTACAAAATACTTGACCTACAAGTCCTCATAATAAAAATGTACATGTGCATTATACATCCTCTTGTAATATGCAATTTTAACTTTGCCCACATTTTCATGCATGCAAAGTACCACCAACATTAATCATATTTCCATAGCCCACCAATATTCATAGCAAGTACTTTGATTAAAGGCTCACTACCATATGCAGTGTTGATGTTAAAAACTTTTGAGGATATAACAACATCTCAAAGTAGTGCCTTCCATTCAAATGCAAGTTGTAGTGTGTGGGAGAGTGCTCACCATATTATTTCAAATAGTTTTCATCATAAGGTGTTTAGTGATACTTTAGACGTACTTAATCATACTTTTTGCTTAAGCACACCCATAAAAGCATCTACCAAAAATGTTGAAGGCATGGAGATTCCAAGGCTACTAACAATAGTTAATGTTACCACTGCAAAATTATGGACTCTTTGGGGCAACAAACAAAAGACAAAAAAGTTTATAAGTTTGTAGTAGTGTATATTTTGCACATATATAATACTCCAAATCAACTAAATTTGATTTTTTAAAACCTTTCGAATTTATTGATTTACATTATTAGAGTTAGTTTTGATTTTCATATATTCTACCCTTCTTTGCATTGGAAACACAATGAAAGATGACCTTGTGAGTGGGGATTTAGCGTTTGTATTTGTCGGGGAAATACTTCCATCGAATAGCTTTTCATTACGAATAAATGAAATAAGCCTAAAAATTGAGAGCAAACCATTGATTGTGCTTAAACAATAAGCACTTTCTTTTGTAAAAAAATAAAGGTCTAGGATGACATGCTAGTAAAGTCTTAACTCATTCTTGTTGGTATGAAAATATGGTGGGTAATTGATGTCAAGTTTGAAAAAAAAGGGAAAATATGAAATTCCCTATTATGTCTTACTTAATGATGTTGCAAGACATTGGTAGGGTAGGGTAGGGTAGGGGAGGGTAGGGATGGGATAACTTTTTGTAGGATAGGGTAGGGTAGGGATGAGATAATGTTTACTAGGATTTTGAAAGTAAGTTTTTATTTTTTCTTTGTTAAAATCCATTTGTTTATTAAGAAGTGGAAGTGAAGATGGTAGTTTAATAAGGATTTAAAAGAAATTTGTGAGTATGGAAAATTGTATGATTCTTATTTGGTGTTTCCTCTTGTAAGTGTTTACTCAAATTAGAAAGTTGGTAAAGATTTGAATGATAAAGAGCTTTTGGAGGCTCAATTTTTTCTATCGAAGGTGATTTTTATTTTATTTTTTATTAATTAATTAATTTTATAAATATGTTAAATATTTGGATCACTCCTAAAATAATGGAAATAATCCACAATCTACTTGTTATACAAGAGTAATATTGGAGGAGATTAGTTAACTAGGCTAAGAAGTTGGTTGAGCAATGTAATAGAATGAGTCACATTTAGTTCATTCTCCATGCATGAAAAACTACTTGTTATACAAGAGTAATATTGAAGGAGCCTAGTTAACTAGGCTAAGAAGTTGGTGTAGCAATGTAATAAAATGCATCAATTGGAAGTATAGTTGACAATGAAGTTGAGTCGATTGGCCGACTAGGTTAATTATGGAAGTTATAACTACCTACATTTTGTATACACATGAATATGATACTGTAACAATTAGAGTGAAATAATAATAAATGCTACTTGTTGTTGGTTCTATAATTACTCATCTCTATCTCTTTTTCCTACTTCTATGTGTGCATGCTTGTATATTTTGGTACATTATGGTTAATATTGCACTATTGACAACAATAATAACTCTGCAATCCCTTAGATCACAATTGACAACAAAGACCTCTTATAGTAGATGCATGCATGCATATATGTAGAGTGACAAGGAGATTAGTGAATGGTGGGAGAGAAAGTTGGAAAACTACCTAAAACATTATGCTAGAAGGAATTGAATGACCCTTTCATAGGCTAGGGAATGATTTTCTACATAAACCCATGAGAAGTTTTTAGAATCACTAATTGTGGAGATAAAGAAGCTAGTTGAAAGGTTGAACACATGAGAAATTTAATAGAACATGACAATTTTATTCTAAAGCTACTTAATAGTGGTAGAACAAACTTGTTTGAGTGGGGAAAAAAGTTACTAAGGATTTTTGTGAAGAACAAGTAGTTGAGGAGTGCACATTGCCAGACAATGTGAAGAATGGGTTCTTCACTGAATTACATGATAATTTTCTTTTCTATTTACTAATTTTATTTCACAATTTTCTCATCAAAAAAGGAGTCAAGCACATCATTGAAGTAAGACCTCCATTGAAAAAACCAATTTGCATTGACTAGAAGAAGAAGAAGAAAGAAGAGTGGGAATACTTCTTATGGAAATGAATATGATTACTATGGTCAACTTCATTGACCAAGAGTAGACTCAAGGTTGGAAATGGGGGGGTAGCTTCTCATAATATGATTCTATAAAGAAGAAA
>SNQJ01S0065386.1:0-15919 GCA_010110895.2 Picea sitchensis | reverse complement strand
TGGTAGCATGATTCAACAACATTTACGACACCCTGTAACCAACTTGCGACATTTGCGACAAGTCGTAAAGGAGTTGCGACACTTGTGACAAGTGAGAGGCATATGCGACACTTATCCAGTTGAGTGATTTTGATGTGTAACAGTATGTATCCTTCACATACCAATCTAGCTTTGTTTATGGTAACATCTCCATCTTCATTCAATTTATTTCTGAAGACCCACTTTGTGCCAATCACATTCTTGTACCTTGGTCTTGGAACCAATTCCCAATTGTCATTATTCTCTATTTGATCCAACTCTTCATTCATGGCCTTTTTCTAGAATTCATCCTTGTTGGCTTCTTCAAAATTGTTTNGATGTGTAACAGTATGTATCCTTCACATACCAATCTAGCTTTGTTTATGGTAACATGTCCATCTTCATTCAATTTATTTATGAAGACCCACTTTGTGCCAATCACATTCTTGTACCTTGGTCTTGGAACCAATTCCCAATTGTCATTATTCTCTATTTGATCCAACTCTTCATTCATGGCCTTTTTCTAGAATTCATCCTTGTTGGCTTCTTCAAAATTGTTTGGTTCAATCAAAGATAAGAGTGCTAGGTGCATTTGTTCTGGTGAACGATTTTTTATTCTAGTCTCAATTCCTACATATTTGTTCCCAACAATCTGATCTGAAGGATGATTCTTTTGTACTCGTTTTCTAGGTGTCTTTGAAGTTACTTGTTGAACTTTCTCTTCTATTTATATCTGATCTTCTTCATCTTCCTTTTCTGCATCTTCTTCATCATTTGCTTCTTCTTCATAAACTTGTTCCACTAATTATTTTTCTTCTTCCTTTAATTTTCGTCCACATGTTTCATCAACTATTACATTGATGTTTTCCACAAATTTGTTGAATATTATATTGTAATACTTGTATTCTTTCATTGTACTTGAGTAACCAAGAAGTACACATTTGTTCACACGAGAGTCAAACTTTCCCATTCTTCCATCTTCTCTTTTGATGTAGCATTTTCTTCTGAACACTCTAAAGTGCTTCACATTTGTTGGTCTTCCTTTCCATAGCTCGTAGGGAGTTTTGTCACTGTTGTTTTTTAGCACTACTCAGTTTTGAATGTGAATTTTTGTATGCACTGCATGTTTCCAAAAGACATATGTCAATTTAGAATCCATTAACATAGTTCAATCCATTTCATGTATTGTCTCGTTCTTTCTCTCAACAAATCCATTTTGTTGAGGTGTCCTAGCGATGGAGAATTGCCTTTTTATTCCATGCTTGTTGCATAAATCCATAAATTCCTTTGAAGTAAACTCTCATTCATTGTCTGATCTCAAACATTTTATTTTTGAATACATTTCATTTTCAACCATTTCCTAATATACCTTGAAGTTTTCAAATGCTTCTGACTTATTCCTAAGAAAACAAATTGCCCTCATTCTTGTATAATCATAAACCAATAAAATAAAGTATTTCTCACCTTTTAAACCCTTTGTTCTAGTTGGTCTAACTAGATTAGTATGCACAATTTCCAGTGGTCTTGTCATTGAGTATTCCTTTAATTTGAACTTGGTCTTTGTTTGCATTCATCATTGACAATGCTTGCATAATGTGTTGGTTGGCTTCGTGATCTGGGGAATTTCTCTATATGCTTCCTTTTTGTTGACTTTGACAAGGTTATCAAAGTTTATGTGACCCATTATTTTGTTCCATAGCCAAACTTCAACTTCCTTTCCTAGACAAAACTTTTCATTTCCAATTTTACTTAATACATATATGTTGATTGAAGTTCTCGCAGTTGTTGCAATCAATTTTTCTGATCCTGCTTTTCTTATCTCGCACTTATGTGAATTGAATGTAAGTTTGTGACCTTGGTCACACATTTGAATTACACTTAGAAGATTATGTTTCATATCTTCCACTAGTAGAACATTTTCTTCCTTGGTATTCTTGTTTCCAATTCTGACTGTGCCCTTTCCAATGATTCTAGTTGAGTCATCATTTTCGAAGGAGACAGATCCATCTCTTTCCTTTCTCAATGTAAGAAACGTGTCTTCATCATCTGTCATGTACTTTGAGCAGCCAATGTCAACATACTAGCCACATTTCTTGTGTTTATCTTGTAGAGCGAGTGTGCATTCTTCATTGTTAAATTGATTATGCTTTCTTATCCATATTCACTATTGAGGTTCTCATGTGTGATTGTTGTCATTTTGTTGTGATTCTATAGGAGGAACTGTCATTCTACAATATTTGGCCATCTTTCCAAAGTTGTTGCACTTGTATCATTCCACTTCATTGTTCAATCATTCAAACATGTTGCAGCTTCTTCTCTGTGTTTCACCGGGCCTTATTGGATAAGAATTTTGTGCATGCTTTCAAAGTTTTTTTTGTTCCTACTATTAGCTCTACAATTTACAGCTTTATGTCCAAAATTATTACATGAATAACATAAACCAAAAAATACAGTTTGATACATGGGATTTGAAGATCTTCTAAAAGGAATTACTCTTATTAATCCTTATTCTTCCTGAGGCCTGCTTGTTTCTGACTATCATTGATTCTGAAATCTAAATCTTCTAGGTAGAGGAGGGTCCCTATGATCTTCCCTGTAAAACTTTGTGTCTCCTCTAACTGTCTTTACATAGCTTCTTGGTGTTGTTTCTTCATCTGTTGTTTTTTATCTTGAACCTCTTTCTATCTGATTGTATCATATCCTGGACTTGTCATGATGTGTCCTTTAACTATTGATAATATTATCCAAAACCTTTGAGTTGTTTTGAATGTTTTTATGTTGAAGGTCTTTTCTCAATGTAACAAACTCTCCTTCCAAATTTCCAATGATCTTGTCTTTTTTTTCCAGCTATTCTTTGAGTGCTTATTTGATTCTTTTGTCTTCTTCTATTTGAAACTTTAATTCAGTGATCATGTGCTCTAGTTCTTCATAGTTTGAATTATGAGTGTCTTATTTCTTGTCTAGTTCTTCCTGGAGCTTCTTGTTTTTTTTTTCTTTTATATTTTTATAACTTCTATATCACTCAACAGTTCTTCTCTGTAGTCAACTTTTTCCTCTTCATATTCCTCTTCGGTGTCTTCTTTATCGGATTCTTCTATTTCCATGAATAGAACTCTTTATGTCTCACTTTCACTAACTTCATCTTTGTCTGATGAGGAGCCGTATTCTTTGGTGCATAAACTTTTCTTGAAGACTTTCTTTTTGGTTCTTTTTCCTTTATATGTTTGTTTTCTATTTGAATCATCTTCTTCATTTATTTTCTTTTTCTTGTGAGGATACTTGTTAGCAAAATGAACAATACCATCACAATTAAAACAAATCAATGGAATCTTACCTCTATATCTATCATTGATTCCCTTTTCAGTCTTCTAACAAAGTTGGCCACTTCTTCATCATCTTCTGAGATGTCACTGTTGTTTCTATATTATTTTTCATTTTGCTTTCCCTTTTGATTTGACTTCTTGGATGCTTTGAATGATGCTTATTTTATTCCTGGATTCTCCTATTCATTTCTCATTTCATAGGCTGTGAAGATTCCATGTATTTCATCCATGCTTATTGAGTCTAGATCTTCTTTTTCTTCTAGTGTTGAGATCTTAGAATCAAATATCATTGGAAGAGATAGTAAATTTTGAACAATTATAGATTCATCAACTTCTTCTCCCAATCCTATGATTTCATTCACTATTTCATCAAATCATAAGATGTAAGCTGCAATATTCTCATCTTCCTTCATAAGTCTGAATCTTTGTTACCTTGAATTTTGCATCTCCTTCATAAATATTCTGAAGTTTGTCCCAAATATCTTTAGCAGAGATGCAATGCATAACTTTGAAATATACTGAATCACAAAGACCATTTAGAAGTGCATTTGTGGCTTTTGAATTATTTAGACTAAGTTTCCTTCCACTTTCATTTTTTGGCATAATTGTTGGTTCTTTGTATCCATCTACAACTGATTGCCAAACCTCAAATCCTTGTGCCTATACATATGTTTTCATCCTTTTCTCCAAAATGCATAGTTCTATCCATCAAACTATGGTATTCCATTTTTATAAATATTGTTGCTCTCCATGATCTACCTTTCAGTGGTTAAACTGATTTTTGAAGGAACCTTGCTATGATACCAATTGTTGGATTACTGAGAGGGCGGGTGAATCAGTAATAGATATTTTTAATTCTTTTAACCACAGTATGAAAGTGTTATTTATCTTTATGGTCAATATAGCATTATCATCCAGTAAGTGCAGAGTAAATAAACCATGAACAATGAACAATCATACACATACACAACACACTAGTATTTTTACGTGGAAACTCAATGCGAGAGAAAACCATGGAATGTTTTTTCCTATATGTCTTTAAGAATTACATTCATTGGAAGAACCAACTTTCTTTGTTCTCCATCTACCACTGGAAGGAGCCTATGACCCCCTATATTTTCAAGCTACAACCTAAGGGAAGCTACAACTCCCAAATTTTATGGCTACAACTAGAAGGAGGCTACAACCCTCTATGTTCTCTAGCTGCAACCGGAAGGTGGCTACAACCACCTACCCTTGCCCCATCCTACCACCCTGAAATATAAGTAAGATGATGAAACCACTGTCACACTGTCACTGTGAGATATATTGTTGTAAACGTGTACCAACCTGAGCCAATAACATGTATCCAATCTATGTCATTTTCATGTAACCAATATATACCTGTACGCTTCATGTACCAATCAAAACCAACAAATACGCAACCTATATGTTCTTCATTACATGTATGTATGCACCCTATCTATACTACAACCCTCGTATGTACACATCCTATCTATACTGCAACCTACGTATGCCTTCTAAAAACTAGGGTTTTCTCTCTCCTGAAAAACTCTGACACTCTATAGCCTTTGTCACATCAACTTGCAACCTGTCATTGTGTCCAGACTATAATTGTTCCCTATGCATACATCCTCATATGTGTCCTTTAACCAAATGCATCTATATCTCTCTAGTCATGTTCCATACAAGTATAATCATGAACAAGTATAATAACCCTCACATGGACTAGGCACCAAACCCTTTCTGATATACACCTATCAATACATCAACCACTTCATAATTCCAAGCTCTCAACCATGTACCACAAAAAATCTTAACCATATTCCAAGAAATACAAGATGTGCCTCAACCCTAATAAGATGTATCAATGATAAATATTGATTATACCATCACTGTATTTCTGTAGATCTGACTTATATAGAAAGTCCTATGCAACCACCAATATCTCTAGGGAAAATCCTCAAACCCTCGTAGCCATTTCTCATGTAGACAACAAAATCCAACTACTCATAGAAAACAAATCATACATTTTGAACCAGTAGATAGATATGATGTACCTGATCACTATAGACCTTCCTGGGAGATTTCTTTCAAACTCTAGAGACCTGGAATCTTCATATTCTCAAGTTTTTATGGATTTACCTTCATGTGTGCACCCTATTATACTGCTAGCTTGCGTACATATGCACCATGCTGCACTGTAGCCCGCGTACACCTAGAAAACTAAGGTTTTTTCAGTATTTTTTGTAATTCTGAAACTTTCACCGTCAACCCTTCGTGCTACCTCAGACTTGTGTAACTTCATATGTATCAATGAGTACCTGCAATAAACCTTAAACAATAATAGATATTCAATGTGATCAATAGGTGCTAATAGGAGAACCTTGCTCTCTTATTTATACTTCCATGTAGCTTCCTCAAGGGGTTACCTTCTAACCAATTTAACCCAATTTCCTTCTTTTAGGGCTAACCCACTTCTAACCACTTGTCCACTTATAACCCACTTTTCCACAAATAGTAAATTCTCCACTTCTAGTTGCAACTAATTTATTTTTAATTATTTACTTCTTGCAACAAATTAATCCATGATTAACTCCTAGTTTCACTCACTTGACTAGTCAACTTCTTCTAGGAGCTTCTAGAATAATTTTGACTTCTTTGAACTTCTGGATAACTCATGGAGGTTCTCCAACTTCACAAGGCCATAACTCTTTAACCGTGAGGATTTATGTGACATTCCACATATCACTGAGAATGGCATGGCATGTACTATCCATATAGAATAGTCTTGCCTGCAAATATATTAATCTTCATACCATTATACATCAATCAAACTGGATTCCCTTAACCATATTGTTGGGGCTACCGGAATTCGCTATCGGACTTGCTTCAAGGGTCGACATCAATGACAATCAACCCAATTAATAAACAACAACAAACACTCAAATAATACGATTGTGACTACCTATAACTAATAATGTTAACCATTCACATCGCATGCTCAAATTAAAGTGTAAAATTATTATTCTTTATGCTCATCAGCATACACCTGCAAAACAACAATAACACCTCTGTCCAAACATTGGTAAAACCATTTTTGTTCTCCCTTATGCTCATCAACATATAACTACAAAATGGCAATAATGTCTCCTTCCAAACAATGGTAAATCCATTTTTTTTCATTTTGTGAACGTTGGAGTTCTGACATATCATTGATGGTACGATGATAGTTAATGACATAAGGATGGTGAAAATATGTTCAACAAGAAAACTATAGATGTTGAAATTATAACTAACCTTTGTCGAACTTTCGACATCCTACTCAGACTACACCAACAACTATAGGCATTGGGATGGTGACAATGGGATCAACAAGAAAACTATGTCAAAATTCCAAAAAAATATATGTTGTCAAATTCCATTCACATCTTAAAATCTACCACATGTCATTTTGTTTCTAGCAAATCTCTTGTTTTGGGTATGTCAATGCATAAGTTTAGCAATGTATCAACAACTATACATTGAGAGTAATCATGGGATTAGTGGAAAGTGGAGTAGAACCTTTCTAGGAACCTTAGTTGATTTCAAACTTGGTCTATACCTCGCTTTACATTTTATACATTTAGTCTCACTTACCATACTTTTGTGAAATAAGACACAACCATTCATGCATGTGGATGTATTTATACTCTAAGTCTAGTTTAGTGATTTGTGTTTTACATTGAATTCATTTTGTTGGAAATGTGGATTTAGGTGGTAAAAACCATTTTAACAATTCCAATATCTCATATACACTCTCATTTGTCCAACAATGCATCAGTTGCAAGTTAATAGTTTGAAGGATTGTTGTAAAATGACGTAACTTGCAAGTACCATACATATGTTTTAAAGAATCCTTCATCAACTTGTTCCAATCACCATTGAGACCCTCATTCAACATTTTATCAACTTCAAACCCTTCATCTAATATTGATGTCTCTTCATTTATGTTTTGTTCTTCATCTATGTTTGGTGCTTCTTCATCTCTCATGCTATGCAATTCTATCATATCTAGATAATTATTTTCCTCCCAAGGGATTATACCATTATGCCCATATCTTAGAATATGTGAATAAACCACATTTGTTTTTCATCTTTCTTCCATAACTATCTTTAAATGGGCATGGATATTATCCAAGCTCTTCTCATTAAATATATTTTCACCATGTGCATGGTATTCATCAGTTGTCAACATTTGAAATTGTCTCGTCTTTAATGTTTTGTATTTATTCATGAATCATAAATGTTAATTAGATAATATCAAATAATTTAAATAGTGCAAGGATGTAACATCCTGAGCCACCCAGACTAGGCCACGTCACACAACCTCAACTTATGTAACGTACATAGTCTCCCATTGGTTCATGTTATCCCCTTGCACCTGATCTAATTCAACCAAACTATAACATTCCAAACATACCACTGGACATTGTTACTCTAGAAGTACACTGCACAGAATCTATTTTAACACAATCCACGCAGTTTAACTCGAAGTAATGCACTCAACCCAAGCTTGAGTCATGCTACACAACTTGTAATAGTGGAAGCAACAATCTATTTTCAAACAAACTTACACAACGGAAATAAAAATCAACAACCACATGCACCATCATATTGACCACACAATACAACTGTGTGAACTACCATCTAGGTGTCATGCACCACTTCAGTTAATACCATGCACGGAATCCAATTCCTTAATCTCACACACTGGATTTCCAACCTCTGAAGTACACAGGTTACGATCCTGGGCACTCAGCTACTCAATTCTCTTCTTGATGATTCATAACCAAAATCACAAGGTTAAACTTAACAAGCAAGTTTACCATCAACTGACATCCTCATGCACAACTACAAGTAAAGGATAAAAACACCATATTTACATGAGCAAGAAGAAAATAATAGAATAACAACAAATACTTATATGCAACAACATACAAGAAATAACCCATGTCAAATATAAGCAAAAATGTGTGCAATAAACAAGACAAGAACATAAGGAACACTTATCTTAAATGAAAGTAACCAACTATGGCCTTGAATCAGGCATTCCTCCCAGCCATAGAAAATTTTTCTCATACAATTTTAGCAATAGGTCACTCCCGAGTTGGGCCTCAACTCCACCATGAAAAAAAATTCCTAGCAACAAGCTACGGTTTGAAACTCAACAAATTTGTCCAATCCTAAGTGCCCACTGCTGCAACTATCCCACAATCCCTCGTTCCCACACACCTGTCACACCCAAGGAAGGGTTCCCCTTCTTTTCTCACTAGTCCCTCGTTTGTCACACTTCCCTTCCAAGGGTTATCAGCAATAGGCTGGACGGGAAGTCTCTGAGCCCTGTGACTAGTGCCCAGCGCACCAGGGAACAATTCTCAATAATATTGTCACCTGAAGAATACTCTCATGGTTCTAGAAACCACTCCACAACAACCATTCTCTCACCCAGAGAGACTGCTCATGGTCTTCCAAACCGACTTTTCGACAATGAAACTATGGATAGAACCCCACAACTCCCTACAAGATTCTCTGGAAGATAAGGTAATAAACAGATTTTCCATACAATTTGACCCCTTTATTCTCACCAAAACTTGCAACATGAATAATACTAATCGTAATTGTAATCCCCCCCAAAATACATTAAGGCCAACAATATATATTCCATTCCTTCCACTCGACACTTTTCGCCTCCAAAATTAGCTTTAAGCCACTTGGTGACCCGTTCCCTACCCTTGGGAACTTAGGATAAAATAATATATATCTCACATTACATTTTTCTCGAAAATATTATTAAAATATTCCTCATGACTTACGACTCACCCCTTTTTCCCTTTTTCGGTGGAGTAGGCCCCCATCTCTTTTCGTCTGATTCATTCAGTGTGAAATGATGCAATATTATATTAATATTCATGATTATATTTACATGGATAGGTGCACTGGCCTATCTGCATCCAGTCTCACCATCCTCATAATCATACAGGATCTTCAGCCTCAAATCATAAACAAACATTCTCGCACACTAACCCAAGTGTACACAACATAGTGCAATGTGTGGACTTACGTAGGTGCACACAACACATAGACTGTGTGCACCTTGTCCTTGTTAACACTTTTTTGCACACTACCTGATGCACGCAACACCAAAATCAGGTGTCCTTTGCTCACCGGCCTAAATGTACATTACATTTACACTTGGTACCAATCGGCCCACCGGCCTATATGTAAAATTACAAAGGGTTATGGATCAGGGACACTACAAAGGACACTAACAACATGGCCTATAATCATCTAATAAATGTTCTCTATAGAGCCAAAAAAATAGACACGACCTGTAGATTCCTATATGATGAGATAGTAACAGGATTTACCCCTTGGAAACAAACATACTCCACCATTGTGAAAACCTTCCACAAGGTTGGGAAATTGGATGAAATGCAAGATCTCATTGGCACAAGGATTAAAGGAAAGGATGTCCCAAACAATTTCACCTACACAACATTCATTTATTTTCTCTACAAGGCTAGTAGAGTAGATGATAGATATTTGATTCCAAGTATAATAAAAAGACTAAATTTAGATCTAAACAAGAATACCAGTTATTTTGGAGATTTCATTATTTATGGCATACTTTGGATGATGAAATGAATAGAGAAATTGTCAGAGTTATCATGTTGTGCTCACATCCCCTTGACTATTCATTTTTTAATCCATAAAACCCTTATTTTCTAAGATGCATTGATCTATACATTTATTGATTGTTGAACTTTAATACTTTATGTGTTGATGCCTAAAGAAGCACATTAGACTAGTTGATCGAATGATGGACTAGTTTGGGATAACTAACATAACAATACTAAACCTCAACATCATATTGTTTATATTCCCTATATTGTCTATACTCAACATCATTAAGAGATATTAATCAATTATAGGATTAATTCAAAATAATGTCTATATTCAAAAAAATTAGGAACTATTAAGAAATTCTAGGCGATACAAAACTATTAAGAAATTCTAGTGGTATGCATATTGCATTAATTTCTAGAGAAAAATTTATACAAAACAATCAACATATTTATATACCAATTTGGGCACCTTGATCATCTACAAGTAGTCAAGGGTATGAAATGCAAGATCTAAATTGATTGGTTAAATAATCAATGCAAACTTGAGTTGTAAATATAAATAGTGCAAATGATAGCCCTAGAATTAAGATGTAGATAATGCCCGCTACATATCATAGTAGTCCCAAGTAGGAATGAAATTCCAAGGTAAAGTTTGAAGATGGACCATCTGTTAGCACTAGAAGTCACCCTCGGATTGCATAGAAGGTAAGTCCATTACCCATCAATTTATACAATAAATGTAAATGAGTTTTAAGAGGCCAAATGGAGAAGACTCAATGAAAATAATGGTTTAACTCATAAATCTGGACTGGTATGCACAAGCAATTGAGGTATTGGATCAACTTCAGTCAGTAACTTGGAGTAAAGGTGAGTAGGAGGAAGACTTTGGTGAGAAAAGTATAGAGGTCTTCCATGAACATCAGGCCTTCCAACGGCCTAAGGAAGAAACATGTAAACGCAAGATCCTCTTGGATTCAAATTTCAAGGAAACTGAAAGAAATCATAACAGTATTATAATCAAACATTCATCATAATACAGTCACAACAATCCATGTGAATCAATCAATCATGAACTCTCTCAGTATTAGAGGAAAATAAGATGGAGTAAGAAATCTAACTTAGATTAATCAAGAAGTCTCAAATCAAGACATAACCAAAGAACACTTGTTCTTCATCAAAATATTACAATAGTAGGGAGCCTAGCTGAACCATTCGACCTTAACAAAATATCAAAACTGCCTATATATACTAAAATTGTTGCAACCACCAAGAAAGTGATTAGACCCCTGCATTCAAAGTTTCCAGTAAGCGCCTACTATGTTAGCATGTGCAGGCCTTCTTATATCAGACATGAGCCCGGCTTATTTATGTGCTTTGCAGGAAAATCCATCCCTCGGGAAACTTCGGATTGGCAATCAACCCCCACGACCCTTCTCTCCACGCATTCCATTTATGGGGTGAGATGAGGTCTCAACCACCGCCCCCATTTTCAATAACTACCTTCATCAGGATCAGGACGAGGCCTGACACCCATGAATGTTCCATGTGGTGCCCACGACTTCTTCGAGTCAATCCCGACACCTCGAGGCCAAGCAGATCTTCTTATGTGACCAAATACGGGCACTTTCGACCTTTGGCGCAAATCCTCTCCATCGCTCCATCTTCAATGTGACCTAGGTCCATGACCCTACGCAATTGCGCGATTATGGGTGATACCAAGGGTGGTCTGAAAGAAAACCACTTTTATCCCCGCAATTCAAAATGAACCGCCACATGTCCCTTTCTAAAAGCCATGGTTTTGATTGCGGCCTGCCCCTGAGATTTTAAAACATGCGCACCTTCCGACCTCACAATTTGGCATGACCATTGATCTTGTGATCTAATATTAGGCCCTCTGATCAACGACTCAACTCTGGCGTTTTTTAGATTGACGGATCAGATCTTCCCCTTCAAAACAACAGTTGATATTTTCTTCACGGATAGGCCTTCGGGAATTTCAATTCTCAAACTTCATTTCCCTCCAATTAAAACCTATGAAGCTAAGAATCTGATGACACATGGCTCCCTTATATCGACGGCTGAGACGTTTTTCGGGTCTTCGGACTCTGGGAAAATAAAATCTTAAACCTGGGCTCCCAACGGCCTTTACCTGGAGCTGGCGATATACTGACGTGTGTCCTCATGAATCAAACAACCGAGGATTACTTCATACCTTTATCCAGAGCTCACAGATTTCATCCACATGTCCCCATTGATGGATGGTCTAGATGATGTCATATGATGTCATGTCTTTTGATATGTCATGATAAGGAGGGTGACATGGCCATGACAGAATGACCTGGAAAAACTGACACGCGTCATGCCTGATGAGAGTGCCTCATGTACTTCGGCACTTCGACGCTTCGGGACTTCGGCGCTTTGGGACTTTGGGCCTTCGGGACTTCGGCACTTTTCTCATTTTAAAAATCCTGAAGTAAAACTCCCAGAGTGATAGATCTGATGACGCGTGACATTCTGGATTTGGACGGTCAAGATCCACTTCGAGTCTCTGGGCTTCGGGAAAACCAAAACTCAAATATCACTCACTCTTCCATGCACTTTTACCAGAAGCTGTGGATCTGACGACACGTGGCTCTTGTTGGTCAACGGATCATATTCACTTTCGGTTTTCGGGACTTTGGATTTTTGACGAACAATTTTAACAACATTTCAAACTCTCGATTCCTGTGATAATCTTTCATCGTTGATCTCTCCCAATAAGATCCACGGCCCGGATTCAATCTTTGCAGGACCTTTGATCTTCGTGCTTTTGCTCTGGCGCTATACTTCGCGCAATTTTGATCTTCCGAAAGAATGCAAGTCGTCGATCGATTCGCCTGATGGATCTCCGCCGCTGAAAACTTAAAACTGCCTTCCGCTTATGCTTCAAGCCCGAAATGGACTGTTAGGAAAGTTGTGCTTTGTTTTCATGGTTGCAGCCTGCATGATCAAGGATTTAGATGACTGGCTATGGGCTGGGAAAACAGGGAGACCGGGGAAACATTATAGACTTAGGTAGAAACCACAAACCCATAGGACTCTGACAAGTTCATGTGGTAACATTTGGCTCCACAAGGGATGGCATGCTCCCTGCGAGCTGCCAAGAACAAGTAGTTACGGTGCCTTAGTTTTTGGGTTATGGATTCGAGCTCAAAACATTTCACCGAAGGCCGACATGTACATTATTCTACTTATAAAAAGGAAAACAAACACACATTCTCTAGAAAGAGCTTATTTATGTAGATTCCTAGGCTAACTGATTTTTACAAAGTGTTAGGTGAAAGCAAACTTCCACCATAACCACCCAGACTCTTCGATAATATAATTCTTCTCTTTACTACAAATAATCCATAAAAGGTAAGGGAAGTATGACAGCATAAAGAAAACATGTATTGAAACACTCGTTATACCTCTGAATTATGATAATATGAACAATTTTGCAAGCTCCAATGCTTTTGGAAAACACAGTTCCATATATAACCCCACAGGGTCACAAAATTTATAATTAGGAAAGCTTGACTGGTAAGAAATTACCTCCTTCTCTTCATGGTTACTCACCCGTTGTTCGATGTTCTCAGAGTGTACAAGTGGGTAGTGGAATGATGTGGGTTAGTTGATCTCAGGTGATACTTGCTCATCTACAGGTTCAAGACAGGGGATAAACTGCACCTTTAGCTCCTTCATTTCTCATTTTCTTTCTCTGATAACATATGCTAGTTGAGAGCAATAAGCCTCTTCATGTATATCCATGAATGACTCTTTCTCTCTATCATGCTGCTCAGTGTCTTTTGTGGGCCCAAGATGGATGATTTCCACACAATTCTCTTCCTTAATGTATAAAGGAAAAGGCTCTATAGTATGGTCTTGTAAATTCTTCATATCCACATCGGAATCAGATTCATAGATGTCATACTCAGGCTGGTTTCTCCCCAAGTCAAAACAATGTGGTGTGGAGATATGTTTCTCTTCATATGAACACTTATTAAAGAGGGGTGAGCAGAAAATGCCTCCATCTTGCAAAAAATGAGTGATCTCTTGATTCTTCTCTTCGATCCTAGGTAGAAATACATTGTGGAAAACCTCTTGAAGGAAAAGAGAAGAATCCTCCTCCACCACTATATCTTCCTCCAAATCTGACACAACAGGTGTATCAGGGGCAGAAAATAATACATCCATGGCTATGTAATCATCAACACTGCCAGCAATCATATTTGGGAGCATGGAAAAGCTCTGCTCTTCATTGTTTTCGTTGGGATATCCATCAAAAGTTGTTTTCTCTTGGTCAGTATCTGACATCACTTCTTTTTCATAAGAAAAGCTAGCCAGAACATCTGTTTCAGGGACCAGAATATCCTCTGTGTTTTCTTCATAAGATCGGAAAGCAAAATCTACCTTTACTTCTTCTATTTCTGCAGAAAGTGATCTTACCAGTCCCACCATCTCACCCAAAGAATCTTCTTCATCCTCACAGGATGCATTGGAATCTTCTATATTCTGAACACAGTTGTTATATTCCTTACAACAGTTATGAGAAATAAACTCAGAGGAATAAAACTTTTGGCAATGCCTATTGAAAGCTGCATGAAACTGCTCCAGGGAGGAGATTCTAGCAGGGGTAAGGAGTGGCACCACTTGCGAGCATCTCATGCTAACGAGATCATGAACATCTTCAATCATACATCCTCATGATGTATTTCCCACTAATTCATGAGTTCATGAAACTCACGGAGATGCTCGGCAGGGTTGTCATATTTACGATCTCTAAATATGGGCAGAAAATCACCGCATTCATCCATAGTAGGAACAACATTTGGAAAACCAAGAACAGAGGAGAAATTAAAAGGAGCAAACCTCTGAGCCAAGATTCTTCCCATTTCAAAACAATGGAGTCGCCACTAGATCCTTTAATCATGGAGTCGCAAGGTGAATGATATGCACTCTAAATGTGTCTGGTCTTTATTCCCCATCAAAGACCAGATCTGATCGTCGTCAATCTCCCAAGGAACTTTCAAGCTGAGAAAGCAGCTGCTAATAGCCTTCTCAAGAAAAATTCTATGGGTCAACTTCGGATGTGCTAGAGGCAACCACAACCGAAATATTGGAGTCGACACAATTGATTTGACAGGTGCAAGCACAATCTTCAATGGTTATGATATCTTATGCACTTTCAGAATCATAAGCTCTTTTTCGTTCTATCCCAGGGAAATGTCTTTAATTCATTCCCCGACAACGGTGCCATAAATGTTAGAACTAAAAATCACCCTCAGATTGCATAGAAGGTAAGCCCATTACCCATCAGTTTATATAGTAAATGTAAATGAGTTTTAAGATGCCAAATGGAGAAGACTCAATGAAAATAACGTTTTAACTCAGAAATCTGGACTGGTATGCACAAGAAATTGAGGTCTTTGATCAAATTCAATCAGTAAGTTGGAGTAGAGGTGAGTAGGAGGAAGAATTTGGTGAGAAAAGTGTAGATGTTTGTCATGAACATCAGGCCTTCTAGCAGCCTAAAGAAGAAAAACTTAAACACAAGATCCTCTTAGATTCAAATTTCAAGGAAACGGAAAGAAATCATAACAGCATTATAATCAAACATTCATCATAATACAGTCACAACAATCCATGTGAGTCAGTCAATCATGAACTCTCTCAGTATCAGAGGAAATAATATGGAGTAAGGAAGTTGAATTAGATTAATCAAGAAGTCTCAAATCAAGACATAACCAAAGAACCAGTGTTCTTCATAAAAATATTACAATAGCATGGAGCCTAGCTCAACCATTCAACCTTAACAAAATATCAAAATTGCCTATATATACTAATAATGTTGCAACCACCAGGAATGTGATCATAACCCTGCATTCAAAG
>SNQJ01S0065385.1:1737-35454 GCA_010110895.2 Picea sitchensis | reverse complement strand
GGTTTTGACACTTAGGTCTCGGCCTAAGGCTGTCGGTGAGCTATTGTAATGTATAAATAGAGGTTTAAAGGACTTGGGATGGGTTGTTGGTATTGTTGTTCTAGTTTTGTTATTGGTGTGAGAGATTATTATTGTGTGAGAGAGAAGTGCTAAGTGTAAGAGCCTTATGCTATTGTAAGATCTGTATTTGGGTGCGGAGATCAGTCTTGCAACTAGGTGCGTAGGAAGGGAGGGGAGAGAGAGGAGAAGAAAGAAGATCTGCTAGTTGAGAGCGCAGACAAGAACTGTATGCTTCATCTTAATATATTATAAAGCACAGTCCTGTGGATGTAGCCCTAGAGAGAGGGTGAACCACGTATATTTTGTGTTGTGTGTGATTGATGCTTTGTTCTTTTCCATTTGATATATTGTTATCTCATTATTGTATTAGATATGATAGATAGTTGTGCAGAGTAGATATGAACTGGTAAGTGATATATAAATGGTGTATTGTTCTTGTATTAGATCCACTTGGTATTCCCTTTGGTTGTAGACATCTATGTCCTACAACCCCCCCATAGCTACTTCGGGTGAGACTGCATCTGCTTCGCAGGTGTTGCCGAAAGGGCCAGTAGTTAGGGCTTGTTGGTGCACTCTTGGAGTTGAACCCTGGGTTTTCCCCTGTGCCAACAACACACATTACCCATTTAACTCATGGATATGCAAACTTAGAATTTGAGAACAATCTTCCTCTATTATATTCCTTCAGCAAAGCATTTACTAAGAGTTCTTGTAGCTCTTCAACTTCTCCTTGACAACAATTTACATTAAACTTCAGCAACAAAATACAATTCTCTTCAGCAGCCTCATTTGGCAATAGATTACATATATTTATACATGGAGGGGCTTCTCGAGCCTTCCTACCAACTACACCAGTGCTTTCATATCATGATCAAAGCATTCTACCACTAAGGCTTATTACAATAAATGGAATTTACAACCCAGATATGAGTCACTGCTCAATATCTGTACAATCCTACAACTAATTAAGATAATTACAATCCTTTGAGATCTCATACAATGGATCTTTCCTCAGAACATTAAAAGCTCTTTTAATTACAATGTTTTCAAAATATCAAATTGATGTGCTCTCCTTGGGTCTCAAAACAATTTGAACGTGCGTGCTTGATGTTGAGTTGTCCTCCACTCGGCTTGATGGGCGTTGTTGACGATGCTCCTGCATCATACTCTTCTGGAAAAAATATTCATGTAGAATTCCATGAGCTCGTACATTGTCTTTCCTTGCTTCTGGATATCAGCTTCAGTTATCCAATTGGCATCTTCTTCTGGATGTTCCTTCTACTTAACCAGATACTCATAATAAATCTTCATTTTGGTCTTCTTAGAAATCCTTTGATCTAATATATTCTCTATATGTGGCTTCACTGCTATGGGCATCTGTTGTTTCCACTGAATCTCCTCCTAACCACCTTCATCTCTTATATCATCCATCATGTAAGGGTACAAGTTTGCTACATTGAATATTGGTGATATTCCAATGTCCTCTGGCAGCTCAATTTCATAAGTGTTTGTAGCAAATTTTCTGAGGATCTTACATGGTCTTATCTTTTTCATCTTCAACTTGTTATATTTTCATTTCGGAAATCTCTCCTTCCTCAGATGTGCTAAAAATTGATCTCCAATTTCAAAGTTTACTTCTCTTCTTTTCTGGTCTACTCTACTTTTGTACTTCGGGTTGTTNATCTCCTCCTAACCACCTTCATCTCTTATATCATCCATCATGTAAGGGTACAAGTTTGCTACATTGAATATTGGTGATACTCCAATGTCCTCTGGCAGCTCAATTTCATAAGTGTTTGTAGCAAATTTTCTGAGGATCTTACACGGTCTTATCTTTTTCATCTTCAACTTGTTATATTTTCATTTCGGAAATCTCTCCTTCCTCAGATGTGCTAAAAATTGATCTCCAATTTCAAAGTTTACTTCTCTTCTTTTCTGGTCTACTCTACTTTTGTACTTCGGGTTGTTATTTTGTAGATGTTCCTTGATCTGATCATGCAAACTCTGCATCTCTGCAGCAAAATCCTTTGCTCCTACGCTTCGGAACTCATCTCGTCCCATATATCTCAACTCTGAAATTCCTCTTGGATGCATTCCATACATTATCCGGAATGGGATTTTTCCAATGCTCCTATTCAGTGAGTCATTATATGCAAACTCTCCTTGGGGAAGAATTTGATCCCACTGGTTGTTATGGTCAGTGACCAAACTCCTCAACAGGTTCCCTAAACTTCGATTTACCACTTCAGTCTGTCCATCCGTTTGAGGATGATATGTTGAACTGAAAGAAAAATTTGTCCCTAACTTCTTCCCCAATGTTCTCCAAAAAGTGTCCCACAAACTTAGTGTCTTTGTTTGAAACTATGCTCCTTGGAAATCCATGTAATATAACAATCTCCTTGAGAAAAAAAAATTGATATGTGAGTAGCATCGTTGTTTTTGTGACATGGAATGAAATGTGTCATCTTTGAAAATCTGTCAACAACCACAAAGATTTAATCATTTCCTCTCTGGGTTCTAGGCAATCCCAGAACAAAATCCATACTTATAGCATCCCATGAATTGTCTAGAATAGGCAATGGTTGATACAATCCAATGTTTTGTTGCTTTCCTTTAGCATATTGGCAGATTCTACATTTGTCCACAAACTTCTTTACATCAGACCTCATACCTGGCCAATAATAGGAATAACTCAATTGTGCATACATTTTTATCATGGCCAAAGTGTCCATCCAATCCTCCACTATGCTTTTCCTTCAACAAGTTGTCCCTCATTGAACATTTCAGGATACACAATTGGTTTCCTTTGAATAACAGTCTACCTTGGATCAGATACTCCATCCACTGACTTATGTCCCTCGGAAAAGGGTTCTTGCATGCTTCATAATCTTCTTTGAAATCTGGGTCTTCTTTATACATCTCCTTGAGGTGTTCAAATCCTAGGGTCTCCACTTGAAATTCTTGCAAGATCAAACATCTCATGCTCAATTCATCCACAACTTTGTTAGCACTTGCACTAATATGCTTAATAAAAAAAGTAAAATTATGCATGAATTCTACTCATTTGGCATGTCTCTGGTTAAACTTCTCTTGTATGGTTATAAACTACAATGCCTCATTGTCAGAATATAAAACAAACTTTTTTGGAATAAGACAATGCTTCCATTTTTTCAAGGCTTGAATCACAACATAAAAGTATTTATCATATGTGGAATACTTCCTTTTAACATTATTCAGCTTCTCACTGAAATAAGCATCAGGCTTATTGTCTTGACTTAAAACTGTGCAAATGGATACTCCACTAGCATCACATTTAACTTGAAATGTCTTCCCAAAATCTGGCAAAACTAGAATAGTTTGTTTTGTTATCTTGGATTTTAACACTCTAAATCTTTTCTCGGCTTCCTCTGTCCAATTAAAAGACTTATGCTTCTTCTTTATGGTGTCCAGTATAGGTGCGCAAATGCTACTGAAATTCCTAATGAATTTCTTGTAAAAACTCGCCAATCCATGAAAAATTCTTACCTCAAACACACTTCCTTGAGAATACCAATCTCTTATTGCACTCACCTTCTCTGGGTCCATCTTCAACTCATTTTAAGAGATTACGAATCTCAAATATATAAGTTATGTTTTCATGAAAGAACATTTTTTCAAGTTCACCAACAACTTCTCTTGTTGCAATCTTCTCAACACCATATTTAAATGCCTCAAGTGCTCTCCTTCAGTCTTACTAAATATTAAGATATCATCCAAATAGACAATTACAAACTTACCAATAAAATATTTGAGTATTGCATTCATCAACCTCATAAATGTACTTGGTGCATTTGTTAAACCAAACGGAATAACCAACCACTCATACAATCCTTCATTCATTTTGAATGTTGTCTTCCATTCATCTCCTTCTCTCATCCTTATGATGGTAACCACTCTTCAAGTCTATCTTGGAAAAATAAATAGCTCCACTTAAACAATCCATCAAATCATCCATTTTGGGTAAAGGGAATCTATACCCAATGGTTATCTTGTTGATGGCTCTTGAATCTGTGCACATTCTCCAACCTCCATATTTCTTTAGACTCAATACAGTTGGTATGACACATTGACTCAAACTTTCTCTGACTAAACCTTTATCCAACAACTCCTGGACTTGAATTTTGACCTCTTCATTCTCTCGAGGTGTCAATCTGTACGTTGCTTCATTTGGAAAACTTGCTCCTGGAATAAGGTCAATATGGTGACTAATACTCCTGATGGGTGGTAAAGAGTGAGGTAACTCATCCACCACAATATCAACAAACTCATCCAATAATTCCTAGACTTCTATAGGCAAATCATCCATAGATGTACTTGTGAGAATGACTCTCGACTTACCTACAACAACAAACTACATTTCTTGTTCTTTCTTGACTTCTTTTAAGAGTTCCTTCCCACTCATGAGAAGTATACTTGGACTTACTTTTTCTTTGGGTCCTTTATCTTCTATTGGTAGCAACATATGTTTACACCCAATCTTCTCCAGGGTATAAGTGTTCTTGCTTCCATCATGTATGACATTCATATCATATTTCCACAGTCTTCCCAATAGAACATGACAAACATCCATATGTATGACATCACACAAAACTTCATCTTTATAACCTCCTATTTTAAATTCAACTTTACTTTGTCGACTTACCATTACTTGATGTCATTTATGCAACCATGATACCTTGTATGGATTCAGATTTGCAGTTGTTTCTAGCTTTAGTTTTTCCACCATCTCTGTGGATACTAAATTATCAGTGCTTACATTGTCTATGATCACCTTACATACCCTATCTCTGGTCTTGCAAGCAGTTCTAAACATATTGTTTCTCTTACCTCTTTCTTTGGTTTTACGAGAAATTTCCTCATCATGAGAGATCTTCCTTCTTTTGTTGCTTCTGCCTTCATCTCTGTCTCTACATTCCTCTTATGTGCTTCAGAAATTTGAGCTTCTCCACCTCTCGTATTCTTTCTCTCTGGACATTCCCAAGACATGTGCCATGTCTTTCCACAGGCATAACACTTCACTTCTCCTCCTCTACCTCCTCCTCTTCCTCTCAGAAAAGAGGTTATTCCACCATAATGTCCTTCTATAGAAATACCTCCTCTTTATGTCTTATTGTGATATCTTCTAGCTTCTGGTATGGGATTCTAGAAATTTTCTCTAACTGTTCCTCTGCCTCTGCTTGGAATTTTTCCTCTGTTTCATTAACTTTTCTTTCTTTCCAACTTCTCTTCTACTTTCAGGGCTACCTGATAATCATCCTCCATTGTTCTCATAGTCATCATGTTGATTTCATCCTAAATCTCATATCTCAGGCCATTAATATACTTGGCAACCTTTTCTTCATCATTCTCTCTATTTCTTGATCTAATGTTCATCTTGTAGAACTCTTCGGTGTATTCCTTCACCGAAAAACATGTATGCCTCATATTTTGTAACTTTCTGAATAGATTCACTTGATAATCCTTGCGTATGAAATTTGCTTTCAATTTAGCTACCATTCTATCCCAACTCTTAATTTTGGACTTACCTTTGCATCTTATGTCAGCTTGCAATTCGTCCCACCATAATGTTGCATGTCTTTTCAACCTAGTCACAGCATGCTTTACTTTATTTTCATCATCAATGTCCTCATAATTGAAGTACTTATCTAAAGAACTTACCCAATAAATCATTTCTTCTACATTTAAATTACCCTCATAGATTAGGACCTCTATTTTCGCTCTGGTTCCAAGATCGACAACAACTCTCAGCAGTCGTTCCTCTGATGCATGTTCTCTTGCAACTTCCTCTTCTTCAAATTCTTCATTTTCAGATTCACTAACGTCACCAACATCAGGTTCTCTTCTCTGCACTGTCTCCATGGCATCTAACCTTGCACGAAGTTGTCTCATCTCCTCTTCCATGGTTGCATTTACCACTGGTCTCTCTCTATGTCTTCTTGGAGGCATAGTTCCAAGTTTTCTCCTTTCTATATTTGCATGTTGTCTATAGAAAAAATTAGTGCTCTGATACCACTTAACGCAAACCCCCACCACCTCTTGGGGCTCACATGACCTCCCGGTCTAGGATCGTACACAGTATGGATCTGAATCATCCCTTGGGATCCTGTTGAGCCCTTGAAATCTTATACCACATGCCTTTTTCCCTTATCATGCGTGCAATTTTAAATTCGTGAGGGTCTGTTTATCCACGTGGAGAAATCCACGTGACCTTCGGCCAAGTACGTGGGCTAAAAACCCTTGAATGGAATGGACTAAGACACTTCAGGATTCTAGTATTCGAGATTTTCAACAACCATACACGACGTTCTTCCCAAACGTCGAACTAGCGGAAATCCAAACAAAAATGAAGGATCGACAGTCCTCAACGTATACCGAGATCTACGACTTATAGATGTTTTGGGCCTCTGCACTTCAAGAGATTTACTCGCTCCAACATGAAACTACCTCAAATTTGCAAACTCCGAACAGATAGATCAAATGGTTGGCGCTTGCCTCAAATCAACTGTGGATCTATGCTCCGCTCTTCAAGCTCCGTAACCTTCCACAAATCAACACATCAGATCCTGCAAGTGCCGAACTGGTGAGCTCGCGAAGGGCGTGATCAACGGTCCACCTGTCCTCATGAATGGACAGTTGGGATCTACTCCAGCCTTCGGGCCTTCAGGAGTTTTCGACCCAAATAGACTTACACCTCCGTTCCTCCAAGGTACCAAATCTTCGAACTCTAAGATCTTTTGACACATGGCTCTTCGCGCTGAGGGTTAAGATTCGTTACGGGCTTTAGAACTTTGGGAAGCTTGCACACTTCCACAATCACACTCCAACTCTTTCGGTTAGTCAGAATTTCAAACTACTCTAGATCTATGGACACGTTTCCCCATAATATGACGGTCAAGATCTTCTCCAGTTCCCGGGACTTCGGGAAACTTTCCTCCTTTGCACATACCACACAGAAACCTCTGAATACGTGAAGTTTGAAGGACTTCAGGGGTTAACACCCACGCTAATTTCCCAGATCTGACAGCTAGGAAATATTTTCTCCTCCTCGGGTAGATCTCGTCTACTTGACCTCGAAAATGAAAGGATTCTTCCCTTCAAATATTTTGGTCACTCTTTATCCTGAGATTTAACACTGAAATGATTTGGGTTTTCTACGCACACCTTGTGCTCCTCTGAAAACTTGACACTTGAATATTTCTGGAAAATCTTCCCACACACTCCTTACGTTCGTTTCCTTGAGACTCTTTAACACTTGACTACGTGTTGGCCCTATGCACACCGTGCTAGGTTCTTATCGAGCTCCTATACTCAGATGAGTATATGTGCACTCCTTGCACTCACTCTGCACAACTTCATGTTATCTCTTCTGAGCTTCTAAGTCTGAAAAATGACTCTGCCTTCGCACTCCTTGCGTGGCTACTATGCACTCCTTGCACCCGTATTCAGAAGAGAAATAATTGAAAATTACAAAACACTACATGTTCATTCAATTAATCATAAAATGCATACGCAGACATATAAAACGTAGAAAGCAAATAACACACATTACCCATTTAACTCATGGATATGCAAACTTAGAATTTGAGAACAATCTTACTCTATTATATTCCTTCAGCAAAGCATTTACAAAGAGTTATTTCAGCTCTTCAACTTCTCCTTGACAACAATTTACAATCAACTTCAGCAACAAAATACAATTGTCTTCAACAACCTCATTTGGTCATAGATTACATATATTTATACACGAAGGGGCTTCTCGAGCCTTCCTACCGACTACGCTAGTGCTTTCATATCATAACAAAATCTTTCTACCACTAAGGCTTATTACAATAAATGGAATTTACAACCCAAGCACGAGTCACTTCTCAATATTTGTACAATCTTACAACTAATTAAGATAATTACAATCCTTTGTGATCTCATACAATGGTTCTTGCCTCAAAACATGAAAATCTCTTTTAATTACAATATTTTCAAAATATCAAATTGATGCGCTCTCCTTGGGTCTCAAAAAAATTTGAATGCGTGCGCTTGATTCTGAGTTGTCCTCCACTTGGCTTGATGGATGTTGTTGATGATGCTCCTGCATCAATTGTTCTTGCAAATATGCCTCATAAACAGTTATTAGGTTTGAAGAGCATCACTTTATTTCACAAATTACTATGTATACCCCATGGATACTTTAGGAGTACGTCTGGGTTCTTAGGAGATATACCCATCTTCCTGAATTCAATGGTGTACTCTTGAACACTCTTCTTTTGCCTCTACCTGAAGTGATGCCAATGGATCCATTGGTCCTTTACATATCCAATAGGGTAGATTTGATACTTGATGAGGGTTTTAAAATCCTCCCACTTAGTTATTAGTGGATCACCCTCCAGCTTAAGTGTCTATGTGTGGCTTTCCCACTAGGTTAGTGCATGGCCCTCTAGTTTCAATCGCATAAATGAAATCTTCTACTCTTCATCTATATTATGGACATTGAAATACACTTATAACTATTGCAACCAATGATTCAACTTAAAAAAATTAATCTCACCTTGATATGTTTTGATATCCACTTTTTCTTTCATTTTATACAAAGTCTATGAAGGAGAGATGGTATTGGAACTTAGCTTCTCTTTCTTGTGCCCCTTTTTCGACTCCTTTTTTGGGTCTTCACCATTTATCGATTTCTCATCCGATCTAGCTTCTTCCTACCTCTATTATTCTCTAAAATCCCACTCCTTGGATGCTATGCTCAACTATGGAACAAGTACTATACAAAATAATGGAACCCCTTCTCTTCCTAGCGGTCTGGTATTTAACATAGCTCAATTGTCATCTAGGGTAAATGTTTTTTGCATCCTCAACCCTCAATTAGTGATAAGTGTTTAGACATTCTAGAATATTCTTTAAAATCCACATGTGTGAATAATGGGGGATGATGTGGAATCCACTCATACCTTAGGTAGGTCAACTTGCGGGAGGCATAACTTCCATAATATAAGCTCTGAATTGAGGTAATTTTTGCACCGTTGGAAAGGTATCGATGTGTAGAATAGCATCAAAGGGTCATGAGCTTTACTTACAATTTTTTGACCCCAAAAAATGTTGTTTGATACCTCAAAATGTATTTGGAAGGTTTTGAACCCTAATTCTCCAAATTGGGTCCAACCACTAAAATGGGCCCCATAAGCCAATTCCTCCATTTTTTCCACCTAGAAAATTACTAAGATAGATGACAAATTATACAATGATCCATTCCAACCCGGGGAGTTATACCAGTATATTGGTTTCTTTGGCTTCAGTTTTGAAAGGTGTGTTGAAGATAATTAGGAAATTGTGTTACAAATTTATCTAGTCAAGTGACAAAAAAAACAAAGGACCGGTATTGGCATCATGGGAAAAATTGGTTGTTCCAAAAGAAAATAGAGGATGGGATCTAAAAAACCCCTTTCTCTTCTCCAATTCTCTAGATGAAAGAAATGTTGGAGATTATTACAAGGAAAACAGATATGGGTCCAAGTAATTAGAGTCAAGTACACTTCCCCAACTATAGTATAGGATTGGGTAAGGAACCCAGTAAAATGAATACATAATTCCCCAATCATTTGGAAAGCTGTGAATTCAAACTTTCATTTGGTAGGAAATTGGTCAATTTGGAAAGTAGGAAAAGGGGATAAAGTTCAAATTGGCCTTGACCCTTGGATAGGCAGCAAGGGACTTCACATATTACCTACTTAGTTGATCCAGGATATTAGAAACATAGGATTTTATACTATTAGACATATCATGAATTGGGAGAGATCTATAAACTTACAACAATAATGGCTCACCTAGGAGGAGATTGGTTTGGGAGAAGATTTGATAAATATTGGAAGTTTCATACAACTATTTTAAAAGACAACAATGCCAAAATAAAAGAAGATGATGATCAACTGTTATAGTCTCTCAATCCCACTGGAATATATGTGCCTAAAATAGACTATGGAGAACATGTTGAGGAAGGATTGGAGGGACAATAGGTTTGGTGGTGGAGAGACATCTAGAAGTTAAGGTTTCTTTCCAAAAATAAAATTTTCAAGTGGTTGATATGCTTCAGGAAAAAAAAATCAATGGCCCAGATTGGTGTAGCTTATGCCAACAAGATGATGAAACCATTGAAAATTTAATTATGGCATGTCCATTTACAAAATATGTTTGGAAATAAGTGGAAAGAATCGTAGGGATAAACAATGTTTTGGAAAGTGGAGATATAGGAGAAGATTTCAGATCATGGTATTCAAAAAAGGACATAGCTTGGGAGTATCGCTCGCTAGGAATATTAAGTTATTTGAAGGAAAGGAGACTCTCCCTCTCAAATGTGTGATCCAATCTCTAAATATCATAAATGCTTATCCACTAGTTGAGGAAAAACAAAAAGACATGAACTAACAAAAGAGGTAATTAACAAGGCTATCCCTTGGGCATACTTTGATGGTGCCTCACAGGGAATTCCACCCAAAGGAGGGGTAGGAGGGATTTTATATCTTTATTATAATCATTGTATAGCCTTCAAAGATGTAATAGGCCGAGAATCTAATAATTATTGTGAACTGATGGAATTCAAACTAATTCTACAATTGGCCCAAGAACATGATGTTTAACAATTGAAAATTTTTGGTGACTCAATTTTGGTTATCCAATGGTTATGAAAGGAAGCTTCAATCAAAAATTTCACTTTACAACCCCTATATGTTGATATTCAAATACAAATGACAACTTTCTCACATATCTCTTTGTCTCACATATACATGGATAGGAACATGATAGTGGATGGACTTGCAAAAGATGGATTGGGATTGGAGCATCGTACTTGGATTGTATCCATCCTCTAGGATGAGCACTCAGATGAATTTACTCATGATCATTGGCTATAATAAAATATTTTTTTGTACTAAGGTAGTGGACTTTTTAAATCTTGTTTTTTTTTTAATGATGTAACTATTGTGTTCTTTTTTGAGATAAGGAATAACTTATTTTTTATGACACGGTTTGATGATATGTATTAATAAAAGACAAGTATCAAGGGTTATCATTTTAAATGGTTGTTGAGCACTCTTTTGAATGCCATGAGGCATACGACTCTGTAATTTTGTTTTATAAATAAAATTACAATTTTTTTCTTCAAAAAAGAATACTATAAATATGATACTTACAGAGAAATATGGTTACCCTTCTCTTCATCTTAACTTAGCTCTGTACTAAATGATCAAAAACATTATACCTCAAAATATTGATCCCTATCGGTACTTGATAGATCCATACTTAAGATGGATCTATGTTGGTGAAGTATGTCTCATAAAGAGAGAGGGAAAAGCTACACACAACTCTTGTTACTTTTTTAATTATCAACCTTCATACATGATTTGAAAGTTTATAAATATGATCCTTGCTAAATTTGGCATATTTTGCTTTGATGTGCACTTATTCAAAATATGTCTTTGAATAATGTGCCTTGTGGTGATTTTGATCTTATTCATAAGATCTTTAAAATTCATAAGATTTTAGTTGATTTTTAAAGTAATTAAAGTTAAGATAGAGGTCCACAACTTATCAATTGATTTAGCTATATCCACTTTGTTGCATTTAGAGAATTCAAGTGTGTTTTGTTATTCAATATGGATGAGATGTTTAATGTAATGTAATGCTACTAAACTAAAATGAAAACAAAAATGAAGTGGGTAACAAAAAGTACAAAAAACAGAAGCTCACCATAATAATAAAAAAGCATGTAGTAATATAATAAACTAATATAAATCCATATTAACTTTATATTTTTAAGAATAGAGAAGTTTGTGCCTCTAGATTGTTGATGATAAAAATCGCAATGAGGAATTTTGCCTGCAAAGTATTGCTAAAGCCTATTATTTAAACTATGCTAATAATATATAATACTAGTAGGTGGGATGCCCTTGTAGACTAGAGGCTCGGAGATAGTCATATCACACATTTTATGTTGTTGTTTTGATGCTTCTTACAGGGTCTTATATGGTTGATGATTCAGTCTTGGTTTCGTTTTGACATAATGACATGTGGATGATGCATTTTATGGGATGTTCTGTTATTCGAAGCTTTAATTTTATGTTATGATTGGCATATATTTACAATGCTATGTTCGATCATGTCACCATAATTTATTATCTTGCTACACCCGCACAAGACATATGTTAGTAACAACATCAAACAAAAGAAATGGGCAGAGACTTACAAAAAAATCCAAAAGAAAGGGCCTCTAATATGCTATGTTAGAAGTTATGTGCAATTAAAATGAAAACAAGTTAGTATTAATCCTAACTACAAATTGTTAGTGGCTATGCGATTTTCAATTGAGTTATATTGGGTGCATTTGATATATGGTATGGTATGGAAGTTGGCAATGGTTAATATAAATTTTTGGGTGGCGCATTTGGCAAGAAATGTGGTCACAGATTTCAATGGTTTGGAATTAATGACATGGTTAATGTATTAGTGATTGTTGGTTATCGTGTACTTCAAAATTGAATGAAGAGGAAGATGGAAACGACATGCAGTAAATGCACGTCACTCCATACTTACCCCATTGGGCCATCACCCTAGTATGGTTATTGTTGCATTTTGTTTTGCTGGTGGTTAAGCTCTGAGATCCAAGCCTGGGAAGGAAGTGCTCGGCTAGCTTGCCCCTTTTAAAGCTATTGGTTACAGGTATGGTTCTTTTCACCCATCCATGAATTTTTCTATGTGTATGAACGAACGATGGCTCAGTAATGCTTTGGTTTGTGTTTTTCCTCAGATTTTCAACTGTGTAAATGTGTGGGTTTTCTCTCTGGAATGACTGTGTGGTTGTTTGACTTGCAAGTAAATAAATTGGTTGGTTCAGTTGTGCATTCGCTGGTTGTTCTGTGTGGTGAAAGTCGTGATGGATCTCTATAGTTTTTAAGTGGATATGGGTATTATCGCTCTATGTTTTGTTGGAGGGTTTCGCTCTGTTTATCCTTGTTGGCCGCTTCCTCATAGTTATGAGGGTAACCATGACCAGTCATATTCAAGTTGTCATGTGGTTGTTGTGTATGTTTTTCGCACTGCCTTTTGGTCACTGTGTATTTTCCAAAGTCATGGTCATGGGTTTATTACATGGTCGTGGGATTATTTGTATGGTCTTGGCATCAACGTATCTTAGAAGTCGATTATAGGGTGGACATTATGCCAAGATATATGGTTTTTTGGTGATATAAGTTATGCATCAGGCCAGCATTCCCACTGGCATTGTTATCCATTAATTTGGTCCTTGAGAAATGCACAAAGTATACCTTTGTGTGCTCTAGAGTACTTGTCACTATCTAGTGGACATTCACTTCTCTTTTGCATTGTTTTCCTACATTACCCGTCATTGAACTGTTGCGCCATTGCACAGACCGGAGTTATAAGGAGCCATGTGGTTCTACCATGCTCGTATCGAAGGGTCTTTGCCTATTGGTAGATATGTTTGACCTCCAGTATCTCTATGATTTTGATGATCGAGCGAACTCTTGATTAATTCTTTGTATTCATTGTTACAAAGCCTGGTTTTAATAATCCCCAACTGTTCTCATTCTTGTCGGGCATCATGTTGACTGTCATAGATTGGTTGAGTGATTATGACAAGTGCTTTGAGTACTTATATGGAACTTGTTTGATTAAGTTGGTTGGAAAGTTCTGATCGAGGATGAACGATAATGTACAGTCAGAGGCCTAACTCTTTTTCATTATGCTTTGGATCATTGTGTCCTTTCAGCATGGAATCAATTGCAAGTTGGTGACTGTTGTGTGTTTCACTAGTCCCGATAGGGATCATGGAAAATTGTGGAAATTGATGACTTTGATTTCGTGTCTCACTATGTATCTATTATGGAGGCATCGTGCATGTTTTATTTAATTTCATCATCAGTGATGAAGCTCGAGGTTTTATATTATGGTTTCATTGCCAAGTTTTATTGGTTAATATAATGGAAAAGGGCATGAAGTTGGGCAAGTTTTAAAAGTATGTTCAATTTGGAAAAAGGACGTGTATATGTTTTATTTGGGCGATTGTGAATTATGGACGGTGTTTGATATTTTATAGAGATATGTAATGGATAGAGGTGGAGCAATGTGGTTGTGTGTTTCTTTTGATTTATTTTTAAATGAAAGGAAAGGAAATGAAAGAGACCAAGTATTCTCTTAACATGACTATTGAAATTCATAGTGATTATGAGTATGATTACAGACTGTGTTAATTGAGAAGTTTAAAGAAATTGAATGTGGGACAGTGAACAATTTTGACACACAGTAATTGTTTAATTGGTATTGGTATCTTTTGTATTGAATACAGAGTTATTTTTATGGATTACTTTATTTGTTTTATGAACAATATTTGTTTTTTCCTACCATTCTCTCACTTTTTCACACATTACAAGTCCCCTCGCCTTCCCATATTCACTATCCAATCCTTGTTCTTAAAATTAAATTATAGTTAAGTTAAACTACGTATTATAGCAGTTAAAGGATGGCACGGGGATGAGTTACAGTGTTATATTCTTTTGATTTATGATACATTTGATTGTTTGGTGATTTTTTTAGCAATAATCATGATCTACACCTCTTCATCTTGACACTTTTCACTCAATACAATCCCTCACATATCCCAGAACCCTTATTCACCCCCTACTCATTGACAAGTATTAAACGATTTGTATGGATTGGATTGCATGAGTCTGATGTATTGTTGAGCCAAACTTTGTTTCATATTTAAAGAGATGTCATGTATGGTTGTTGAATAAACTAGTTGCTAATCAATAATGCATAACAAGAATGAGCTTTTTCAGCAGAGGTATCCATGGCCTGGGTAACAGAGGAAGAGGAAATTGGAACAGGGGCCCTATAAGGCCAAGGTTTTCTATACATTTTGATGCAGACTCGCAAGAGTTGAGCTAGCTATTTCAAGCTATATTTTTTAACTAGATTGGACAAGGAGTGGTCCAGCCTAGGCCAGAAAGGTCTCCCTTCCAAGCCCCACATGTCCCTCATATCCCAGTGCCCCCTCATGTCTCATTACAATATGAAGTCCCTGAAAACAACGAATGCCAAGAGATTGTCCATCTGGCAGTCTTCCAACATCGTGGCTGGCCTAACTTGTCTCTAACTGCTCCTCCACCTGCTAATCAAATTGTCCAAGCTTCCCCTGCCCACTCACCAGTACAGTCTTCCCATGCAAGAAAAAGGTTAAAAACTGAGTCCCACCATGCTCCTGATAAAGGAAAAGTCGTTGTTGCCCCCTCCTCTCCCTCAAATGACTCAGCCAAATCTGTGTCATCCTGCATGCATTTGAGAGATGAGTTCTCTCATGTTATCAGTGAGATTAGGCCTACAGGCTCCACATAGCCTAAGGAAAATTCAGAGAAATCAAAGGGCGACAATAGCAATAAGGGAAATATTTCCTCCCAGAGTGGAAAACATGGGTTTTAAGTGTTTTTATTTATCGATTGTTGAGAAGAGTTAACTTCTGAAATTTTGGACAACACACTATTTTTTGGTTATATGGATAATATATTTTTGGATATAATTTTGATTATCATTGATATAAATTGTCAAATTATGAGAGTGGTGATGGGAGCCACAAGGAGGGATGTGTTTGATTGATTAACTAGTTGTGTTATGCTTGTTAAATAACTAAAGGGAGTCACAAAGGGTCCCACCTACTAGTTATTATTTATTAAAAATCCTTATTATGATTTTATTACTTTCCCCCCTTAACTAAAAAGTTGGTTGAGTTTTAGTTAACTTAACTAAAGAGGTAGTTTAACTACTTCAACTAATTCTGATTGCTTTAAGGCAAAAGGAAAAGGAGGAACAAGTGGAGAATAGAAGGAGAAAACATACTAAGGTCTACTCTTTGAGTTTATTGAGATAATTCAATTTTCATTCATTCTTTAATTCATTAAAATCCTAATTCTCTTTTATGATAGAAGGGTCCTATTGTAGACAACAAGATTCAGGGCTGAATTACATCATTCAGACACTTGTTTTTCAAAGGTGTTGATCTATCTTTGATAGTTTGTGTAGACTTGTCTGTTTGTGAATTAATTTTCATGACTGATAAAGGCTATTATGCAGAGTCGAGTGGGAAGCAATCTATGGCAAGTTGATCCAGCTTTTAAAGTTCAGTTTTTTACTTTCTATTAGAAGTCCTATTGTATGGTTTTCATCGGGGACATCTAAGTTTAACTTTGGTCCAAACTTCCTCAGGGAATTTTGTAAAGAGAACGAGTCTTTTGATAAATTGTAATGGAATAAACGATTGTTTTATGTCTCATCTATATTGATTATTGACTTGGTGTTTTTACTTATGTCTCTACATTTATTTATGCATCTGTTATATTCAGAAAATTACATAAATATTGAATTTTTCAGCAAATTTTCATTTATAAAAAAATCAGCCTAAGCACTTGTAACCAATACTTGTGGATTAGGAAACAATTTTTTATGGCTATAAACATAGGGTGATATTCCCGTCTATCTTTCTTTAGCCAAGTAAGATCTGAAAATGCTTGAGTAAGATCATTTCATATCTTTTCCTCAACATTTATTTGGCGACCATATCGGGGATATCTTTAATATCTCTCTAGTTGATTTTTACGCTTGATTATCATCGAATACATCTATTTTTCTTATATTGATTCTTTGATTGTTTTATTTCTTAATGACTGTACCTATTGCAAGGCAGACCAATATTGAGCCCGACCTTCAAGATCAGACCATCATTGCTTTAAATTTGTTTAACACCATTTTAGACATTGCTAATACTTGGGCTGAGATTAATCGTTCATGGGCAGAAATTGAACAAGACATAAATGCCCAAGAACGTTGGGAAGCTAGACGTAGATAGCCTAGAAATCAGCCATAACCTTATTTTCCTTCAAGCTTTGACCTTCTTTTCATGTCCTTAGACCCTCGTGTTTCTAGGAGAAGAAGAGGATTATCACCTGAAATTAATCTTGTTGTTGAAATAGGAAGAAGAAACGTTGTGTTACCAACCCAACAAAGTGCTCTTAGGAGAACCTTGTCGAATCCATCCAATTCATCTTTCTCTCCCTTACCTATCATCCACAAGATGGCATCTGGTGGTGGCTCTGGTGGCACTGGAAGTGCTTTCTCCTCTCAGTGTTCAGCTTCGTCGGTGATTGTTAGCTTATATAGTCACCAAGTCCCTGTCCAATCTACCACAAACCCCACCAAAGTCATTCAAAAGTATGGGAATTTTCAGTTTGAAGAAGATGCTACAACCACTCTGTGGCATGTTTCCTCTCCTCTTAACCTAGCACCTGCTACTCGTCCACTTCCTAAATTCAAAGAGAATCTTCCTAGGTTTTCATGGAATAACACTGTCACTAGAAATGAACGCCTGGTGGCATTTTCTAATGCCTTTCACAACATAAGAGCCAATGAAAATGATACTTGCATGTGCTTATTTGTCAATTATCTGGAAGGAATGGCTGCAGACGATTTCTTAGACCTTCCTCATAAGATTATGTCTACTTGGGAGGAGTTATTCTATTGGTTCAAATCCACCTATGGGCAATCTAAAAGCCAAGTTGAATAGCTACGAGAATATAATAACATCTCTTATAAGGATGGTGAGACCATCAAGTCCTTCAACTTGTGTTTCACCAAGTTATACAATCAAATCCATGAACTCATTCAACCTCAAAACCAAGCCGCTTTCATGCATTATTATAATGCATTACCTCCCTCCTACCATCATAGGCTTGAGGAAAAATCCATCGATAACCTCAGTTCCACTCTGCATACTTGTTTAGAGTATGAAGAACAGCTTGAAAGAACAGGTCTTCCATAGGGAGAATTAGTTAAATAGACATATATGTCCTCCCACTTACAGCTTTTACAAGACATGAATAATCGTATGATAGTGTATGAGCGAAAGGGAAATGTCTCCCCTCTTACCCCTGGAGCTTCATCCTCTTTTGCACCCCCCTTTAGGAATCCAAATGAAAATAATTTTTAGCCTAAATCTATCATGCCTCGTAGTTGGTGTAACTTTTGTGAGGAACACCACGAGGAAACCACATCTAAAGTAAAGAAGAGTGCTAGAGATAATATTTTTGGTAAAAGACTAGAAACTACCATTGTTGTCTTGGATTTTGCAGATCCATAAGATGTCATGATCATCAATACTAGGAACAAATCCTACGCTCCTAAAGGAAAATATGATCCTCCCTGCAATTATTCTAGCCCGAGCTCATCCTCACTAGTTGCTACTGTTCAGGTTCTTAAGGTTCTTGATAGTCAAGGAACTACCTCCCCTCTCCCCTCTTCCAAATACAATATTCTAAATCAGTTGGCCAACATCAAAGCAGATGCAACCCTTCTGGACATGGTTGCCATCCCTGAACAACATAGGAATCTAAAACAATTCATGGAAGGAAAATATTCTCTTGTAGCCAACATCTCTGAAGAGGTAAATGAAGAGGATTCCTCTGTAAATAAAGTAGGTGTATATAACTTTAGATACCCTGTAAAAAATACCCTTTTTTATATTTCTATAAAGAGTATGGATAAGATCACCCATCGTTGCCTCATTAACGGTGGTTCGGGCCCAAGTGTAATGTCGAATATTATTATGGAAGGGTTAGGCTTATTTTGTACAAATGAAACGCCAGAAGCATGCTCTCTTATAATATTCTACAATAAACGACCATAGGTGAAATCAAAGACGTGAATTGGTTTTGTGCGCACACCCTGAAATAAGGACAACCCTTAATATTTAGGTAATTGATATACCAGTAAGCAATTACTCAATCATCTTAGGAAGATATTGGCAGGATTTGACAAGTGGATACCTCTCACTCAACGGGACACACTTATCCGTTCCTCAGAATGGTAAAAACATCATAGTCCTTAGAGAGGAAAGAATTTCACCTTACATAGGAAGTGTTCTGCAACCTAATGTGAATTATATCAAATAGGACCTAGGGGTGTATTCCATATTTGTCGAGTAGGATAACATTCCCGTGGAACAAATCCACTTAGACGATGGTATGTGGTACATGCACTTTGATGGTTCATGCTCTAATGAAGGAAACAAAGTTGTCATTATCTTGTACTCTCCTGTGGGGAAAATACATAACTTTTCTTATAGGTTGGAGTTTGCTTGCACAAACAATGTCACTGAATTCAAAGCTTTATTATTAGGCATTGAAAACGCCTATAATCTAGGTTGTGGTCACCTTACAGTTTTTGGGGATTCTGAGCTTGTCGTGAACCTTGTACCTAAGATATACTCTCCTAGAAAAAAGTTGATGAAACAATACACCCAAACTGTTTGGTCACTTATCTCTAACCTACTATCTTTCAACATTACTCATTTTAAGAGGGAATTGAACTCAATGTCTGATCGGTTAGTTGTTTTTGCAGCCTCTCCTAATCGACAACTTTTTCCACACAGACCTGATTGTACTTTTCAATATCTATATCGTCCACATATCCCTGACAATATAGAATCATGGCAGGTCTTCCCTAGCGATGATATCATTTGTGCTTTCATTCAAAATGAACCTTATAAGCCTAAGGATATTATATCCATGGAAGATAACAAGATTCCTAAAGGCTTGACTCCTCTAGAGAGTTCATTTTCATCGAGTTATGTAGGAAATAAAGAGAAACATAAAGAAGAGGAGTCGAAAAGTAAGGTGGGTGAAACCATCTCCTTGAACATTGGGACACCCGAGTCTCCAAAGAATGTTAAAATAGGTGCCCAATGTTCTGATGAAGAGAAAATGAATTTTGCCAAGATGCTTGGCGAATTTCAAGATCTTTTTGCTTGGTCTTATGAGGATCTTTGTGGTTTTGATCCCATTCTTATACAACATGCCATTCCCATCAAGGAAGGCATAAAACCATTTAGGCAAAAACAAAGACCTGTCAACCCTGCACTGGAAGCAACTATTCGAAAGGAGTTGGAAAAACTCTTGAAAGTTGGAATCATCTTTCCGGTCAAGTATTCTGAATGGGTTTCCAATTTGGTTCTCGTTCAGAAAAAAAAACTGGTCAGATCAGATTATGCATTGATTTTCGTGCATTAAATCGGGCTAGTATAAAAGATCACTTTCCTCTCCCTAATATGGAAATAATTTTGCAGCAAGTTGCAGGGTCACAAATGATGTCCTTACTTGACGATTTTTCTGGTTACAATCAAATCAAGGTAAAAAGGGCAGATAAATATAAAACCACGTTTATTACTCGTTGGGGTACCTTTTCTCATGAACATATGCCTTTTGGCTTATCTAATGCAGGTGCCACTTTTCAAATACCTATGCAAATAGCTTTTGACAATTTGATCGGCAAGATTATTCATATCTATCTCGATGATCTAATCGTGTACTCTAAAAGACTATCAATTGTCTCGAAGTTTCAAGAGTTATGGTTGGGTCATTTCAGGATCTCTTTTGTCCTGGGTACAAACTCTTACATTCTAAAAGATTTACAAGAGCGATTGTTTTCCTACAGCACTAACGGTTCTCATTTAAAACACTACGTCGAACCAATTTGAAAAGTTTAAACGTTGTTTGGATTGCTTTGTATATTAGTAGTTCAGTTCTATTTTCATTTTGGTAGTTTTATTACTTCTTTTTCATTTCTAATTTCAAAACAATTTTCAATGATGCTTTAGTTTTAGTATTTTTCCTTCTGCTTTGAATTTCTGACATTTTATTTTTGTTGTTTTAAATTTTGCAGTTTCATTTCTGTTATGACATTTCTTGCTTTTGTTCTTTTCAATTTCAATTTTTGGTCAAGAATAAGATGTTGGATCAGTTCTACCACAGTGACACTCCTGCAAGGTATTGTTAGTCAATAACAATCAAGGGTACACGGTTGTTACGATGTTCCCCCTGAAAGCATAATTGAATTTGTTATCTACTTTCACTGTTGTCTTATGAGGAAATTGGTTACCTCCCGCTTATGATTTCCATTTCTTCATCCATTTGAGATTCAGAAGAGCAAGTCCATAAAAAAAATAAAAAAAAATCTCCTTGAAGTCGAGAGAAAATTGTGGTTGAAATATTATGCATACAGGGATAAACACCCTCATACTTAACATTTTCCATGAGTTATTCCCAAATTACTAGTCATTTTTCCATTAAATCCGCTCACTTCCCCTTGTTACATGATCATTATGGTTATATCTTCTTGATCTGTTGTTCTTGGTCTGCGAAACCATATATTCTTAGTTCTTAATCTGTTGGAAACATATTTCCCTGTGGAGTCGCTAGTTTGTTGACGATAAAAATCGCAACGAGGAATTTCGCCCGCAAAGTATTGCTAAAGCCTATTATTTAAACTATGCTAATAAGATATAATACTAGTAGGTGGGACCCCCGTGTAGAGTGGAGGCTAGGAGATAGTCATATCACACATTTTATGTTGTTGTTTTGATGTTGCTTACAGGGTCTTATATGGTTTATGATTCAGTCTTGGTTTCATTTTAACATAATGACAGGTGGATGATGCATTTTATGGGATGTTATGTTATTCGAAGCTTTAATTTTATGTTATGATTGGAATATATTTACAGTGCTATGTTCGATCATGTCACCATGATTTATTACTTAGATACACCTGCACAAGACATATTTAGTAACAACATAAAATAAAAGCAATGGGAAGAGACTTACAAAAAAATACAAAAGAAAGGGCCTATACTATGTTATGTTAGAAGTTATGTGCAATTAAAATGAAAACAAGTTAGTATTAATCCTAACTACAAATTGTTAGTGGCTATGCGATTTGCAATTGAGTTATATTGGGCGCATTTGATATATGGTATGGTATGGAAGTTGGCAATTGTTAATATGAATTTTTGGGTGGCGCATTTGGCAAGCAATGTGGTCGCAGATTTCAATGGTTTGGAATTAATGACATGGTTAATGTATTAGTCATTGTTGGTTGTCATGTACTTCAAAATTGAATGAATAGGAAGATGGAAGCGGCGTGCAGTAAATGCACGTTACTCCATACTTCCCCCATCGGGCCGTCACCCTAGTATGGTTATTGTTGCATTTTGTTTTGCTAGTGGTTAAGCTATGAGATCCAAGCCTAGGAAGGAAGTGCTCGGCCAGCTCGCCCCTTTTAAAGATATTGGTTACATGTATGGTTTTTTTCACCCATCCATGAATTTTTCTTTGTGTATGAACGAATGATGGCTTAGTAATGCTTTGGTTTGTGTTTTTCCTGAGATTTGCAACTGTGTAAACGTGTGAATTTTCTCTCTGGAATGACTATGTGGTTGTTCGACTTGCAAGTAAAGGAATTGGTTGGTTGAGTTGTGCATTCGTTGGTTTTTTTGTGTGGTGAAAGTCGTGATGGCTCTCTGTATTTTTTAAGTGGATATGGGTATTATCGCTCTGTTAAGAACCAAATATCAATATAGCATAGAAAAACCTCAGAATAAGTACTCAACGCCTTGAAAAAGAGAGAATTTCAACTAATAAGCCTCTTCGAGGGGGCAACCTCCTTTTACCCCACATAAATGTTCAAGTACAAGATGATTCCAAATGAAAATGTCTCCTTGGTATATATAGGAGACTAGGAGGTATAATTACAACTAATGGATCCTTGGTATATATAGGAGACTAGGAGGTATAATTACAACTAATGGAATAAAATGCATATAAACAAAATAACATTACAAATGTACATGTCCCAATTAAGGGTAATGAGTCAATAGCTTAACATGCCTCCCCTTGAGACAAGTGTTGGTTCAAAACGCTTGAGTAACTCTAGATGCTTCTAGCATAAAAGATTCCATCTTCCCAAGTGGAATCTTTCAGTTGGTAGTTTTCCATTTAATGAGATACTCAATGGATCTATTCCTCACCACAATTCTTGTGTCGTTGATGGCTTCAAGATCCAATATGATTTTTCCTTTCCGCCAAGTTCTCGAAATATAGTTTGAACTGATCTTGTCACATATAACCTTCTTTTTAAGCAACAGAAACATGGAAAACTGGATGTACTCTCGAAGATGCAAGAAACTCCAACTGTAATGCCATAGTACCAATCATTTTTGCAACATCTTATAAGGGCCATTGTAATTTTGGAGATAATTTATTATCCTTTCTTGGTTGCTTGAGGGACATCCGCTTGTATGGTTGTAGTCTTAAAAACACCCAACTCTCTATCAGTTTCAAAACTCTTTTCACTACGATGTTGATCTGCTTGTTGTTTCCCATGGGATTCTATGCTGGTCATGTTGTCCTTTAATATTTTGAAAACTTGTTGTTGATGCTCGATGTGATCTTCCTTCCGCTGAACTTTAGATTTTTCTTTTTAGAGAAGAAGTGATGGAAGGAGGGTGGTATCCCATAGAGTTCCATAAATGGTGTCATTTTTGTTGCAAGATGAAAGGAAGTTATGCTCACCATTCTGCCAAGGGTAAACCATTTGAACCATTGTGTTTGTTTATCGAGACAAAGAACAAAGGTAGCCTTTCTAGACATTTGTTCACTATCTCAATTTGTCCATCAGATTGAGGGATTACAGGATGAGCTATGAGCCAATTGAGTACCCAAACAAGAAACAACTATGTCCAAAATGTCCAAAGGAAGATGGGATCTTCATTTCTCTTACTAATAATCTTTAAGCTACCATGTAGCTTTTTGAACTATCTCCATGAATGATGGCACCGTACTAGCTCTGAAGGGATGAGAGAGTGCACAAAGTGTAAGTACTAAGTCAGTCTATCAACAATCACTATTATGACACTCTTTCCTTCGGCACACTTCACAACCCCTCGCGGATGAAATCCATGGAAACCTCCTCCGCTGTCTTGGGATGGCTTAATGGTTGTAAAGACCTGGGTCTTAATTATTTCCACCTACGGTTGGAGAAAACCAAACATTGTTCCACAAACCTTTGAATATCAGCTTTAAGGCCATCCCAAAACAACTCTTCTTGGACTCTATGTGGTAGGTTTTCAAAATCTTGAGTGCCCTCCTACCGAGAGGTGTGCACCTAATAGTACTTTGTTTGAGTTGGGAGTTCATGATAAATATAAGCGATCTTTTTGTACCATAGTGAACATTTTTCCATGTAAATGTATCTAATGCACCGAAATCACAAGTAAATACTTTGGAATGAGAGTCCACACTTTTTCAGGCCATTCTTCCATTCATCCCTTGCTTTCTATTATCCGTCTGGGTTGGATGATCGATAGCATAGAGAAGGGCCTCAACATCTCATCCTTTTCTTGAGAGTGCATCTACTACAACATTTTGCTTCTCTTATAGACGCATTTCAAAATCATAACCCACATCTTGGTTACCCATTTCTGTTGAAATTTTTCCTAAAGATAGTCTTGTTCCAAGAAGTATTTAAGACTATCATGATCTGTTTTGACCTTGAAGTGCCTACCTATTAGGTGTAAGGACGCCATTTCTTCAATGCATGCATTATTGCCATCATTTCTCATAAATGTAGTTTGTAAGTCCTTTCCTTTGAGTGGTCAACTTTCAAAAGCCAGTGTCCTTCCTTCTTGCATTAGGACAAACACCAATTCCATTTCCCAAGGCATCACATTCCACATTGATTTCAGAAACTGAGTGGTCAAAACAGATCTTTGCACATCACCTTGTTGTTCAAAAGCTTTAGTTGCCTTCCCGGAGTCCAAGTAGTGCATCCTTCTAAGTTAGTAGTCATTAAAGGTGTTGCTATTCTTCCATATACACTAAATCCTATGGTAGTGACCTGTCAAACCAAAAATCCTCTAAGATTCTTTCATCAGTTTTGGGAATCGGCCACCATCATGGGTCTTTAATATTGTTAGGTCTACCTGGACACCTTCATGAGATGCAATATGACCTAAATATTTCACTCCTTCACTCCAAAGAAACATTTGGATTGGTTTTGGCATAGAAGCTGTTGCTCCTTTAGTAGTTATTGTAGCACCTTTGTCAACATGTTGCACATGTATCCTCCCAAGACTTGCTTATAGATTAGTATATCATCAAAATATACTAACACAAATTTTCGAAGGAAGGGCTGAAAATGAATTCAATCAAATCCTTTGGATTGTGGAAGGCATCTTTGGCACAAAAGGCATGACCAAAATTCATACGGCCTTCATGAGTTCAGAATGTTGTTTTGGGATATCTTCTTCCTTCATTATAATCTGATGCAGGATACCTCGAACGAAGATCCAATTTTAGCCAGATTGCTCCATGTAGTTCATCTAAGAATTCATCAAATGATGGAATGGGAAACTTATCTTTACACAGATGTTGTTGAGCTTCTATAATATGGACACATACACTATGATCTATCTTTTCCTTTGGAATACCATTACCACCACTGCAGAGTAAGAACTTTGCCAGGGTCTACGAATAATGCCACTTCTAATATTCTTTCAACCATGCACTCAATTTCACTTTCTGGGCATAAGGGTATCTGCATGATTTTAGGAGGAACACCCCAGGAATTAGGTGAATTTCATGATCATGATTTCTCGGCGGGGTGAAGACCTTGGGAATATCTTCAAATACTTTGGACATTTATCAATGACCTTTGGAGATCTTGAGGAATTGATGGTTTAGATGTTTGAACATTTAGTGAGCATAGTTTAAAAGTAATAACGCCTTGATGCCCTTTTTCAATAATTCTTTTCATGCCATTAGAGCTATCACCTTACCAGGTTTCTGTGTTATTCTTTAACCTTTAAATTTTTCCTTCCAATGAAAATTTCATGAAAAGTTCTTGTGTACCAAAAGCCATTGTTCCTAATGATTGTAACCATTGATTCTCAAGACAACATTAGGCACCATGTATATATTTTATCATTAACTATTCATTACATATTCCCATAGTAAGATTGATCTTATTGCATTTTCCCATAATTGATAGTTCCTTCCATTCGCATCATTACTTGAAACTCGGTGTCGGATATATTAAAAGCAATGAGAGCTTTGGCTAATTTATAGTGTGTGAAATGCACTATGAGTACCATAATCAATTAGGACTTGTTTATCTTTTTCTTTTGATGTATCCTTCTGATCTTGAGGGTTTGAGGGAGTGCTAATTCAACGCAGAATGCATTACACGATATCGTGGGAGCCAACTTTTCAGACGAAATTGCTTCTAATGCTTTCATCTGAGATGCACTTTTTCTTCTTTCTTCTTCTTTCCTCTCTACAATCTATGGTGAATAATTTATTCTCCCCACACTTATGTCCTTTACTGCACTTGCTGTCACAATTAAAGCATAAACCTTTTTATTTTCTTTCCTCCAATTAGTTGATGTCAACCTTTGTAGGTTGAGGTGTTTTAGAAGAAGGAGCATTTATTCTCTCTATAGATGCTAGGATTGAACTTTCTAGTAGCCATAGCCATATTTTTACTTTCAACATTTCTTTGCCACCCTAAATGCATTTCTCCAATGATTTATTCTGTGCTGCAGAACTCATGTTGAATACATTCTTAAAAGTTCCTATGAATACATCATCAATCAAGTGCTCATCCTCGAATATATGTTACCTTTTATATTCAATCTTTGGAATTTTCTCAATGTTTTGTAACTCAACCCTTTTGCTTTTTAAGCATTTACCAATTCACAAAGAAGGTATTGCTCCTGTATCCCCATAGTAAGATATCATTTCTTCTATGAAAATTAACCATGGACAAGTGCAGATTTTTGCAGAACAAAGCCATCTATACCATAAAATTGATTGGGTTCTGAAATATAAAGAAGAAATTTGTACCTTTTGTGCATGTGGCACATTATGTAGATCAAAGAATTGCTCCATCCTAAGTATCCATGTGATAGGGTCCTTGCCATCAAACTTCCTCATATCAATCTTAGGAATGTGGTTGGTCTTCAACCCAAGGTTAGAGCTTTCTCTATTCTTGATTCACCTCCTTGTGTCCCCATCATGAATCGGGATGCATTTCTTCTTTTCAATTTCTTTCAGGTGTCCTCTCTGCTACTTAAATTTTTCTCATCACTTCCATGATCTCCCCTTTTAAAGGCCCATATTAGTATTTATTGTCTCAAACTTAGCTTATGTTGAATCCATCATCTCTTGTAGTTCATCTTTGTTACCGCTTCTTTGTAACCATTTATGTCCCTACGCATTTCTTCACCCTTCATCAAGAGTCCAAGTAGGGATTTATGGAGGCTTATTTGGTGTATAAGTTCCCTTTTTTTTTTGGTGTCATGTTGGCCAAGCATCACTTTGAACCTTTGATTTTATGGTTCTGCTAGACAATTTTTCTTATGTTGTATCTCCCAAGTTTCACCCTTCTGGGTATGAAAATTTAATTTACGTAGTTCTCTAATATTTATTCTCCTAATGACACTTAGTCCGGGATTAAAATTGGATGTGCCATGTGGAGTTTATGGTAACTTCCCACAACTTGTTGATTTTGGTCCTTTCCATGAGATCTCACTTTTATAGCATGCCCCTCACAAAATGATTGTTATAAAATTTTGAAACTCGCACTATAAATACTACATATTGTCCATTATCCAATGAAACTATTCTCACTCAATGTGTATACTCTAGGAAGAAGTTATGATTTTGACTGAACACCTCTTGGGACTAGTCAATAGGACTACCGTGATACCCTATCTTCCACGTGGTGTAATCTACAAATGTACGATGACCCGACGCTGAAATTTTTACCACAGATACCTTTTACTAATTTTGTGAATAGCCTCCGGATTTCAGGGTCTGAACATTACAGAAACATTTTTATAGTGAAACTTCCACAATGAGTCACCACTATGATTCCAAACCCTATCTTGCACAAAAGTTATATCTCCAAAATTATAATGCCTCAAGATACTAAAATTTTAACCTAATGTACCTTTGTCTATTCTTATTAAATATCCTCCAAGTCGTTCCTTCTGAAACGTTGTAGAAAAAAATTTATAGCAAAATGCTAAGGTGTCTCAGATGCAAAGAACGAAACCCCAAGACCTTTGAGCTCATACCATATGTTAAGAACCAAATATCAATATAGCATAGAAAAACTCGTGAATAGGTATTCAATGCCTGAAAAAGAGAGAATTTCATATAATAAGCCTCTTTCGAGGGGGCAACCACCTTTTGCCCCACATAATGTTCAAGTGGCCAAGATGATTCCAAATGAAAATGTCTCCTTGGTATATATAGGAGACTAGGAGGTATAATTACAACTAATGGAATAAAGCCGACATAAATAAAATAGCATTACTAATGTAATATGCCCCAATTAAGGGGTAATGAGCCAATATTAGGGCTTAACATGCTCTATGTTTTGTTGGAGGGTTTCTCTCTATTTATCCCTGCTGGTCGCTTCCTCACAGTTATGAGGGTAACCATGATCAGTCGTATTCGGGTTGCTATGTGGTTGTTGTGTATGATTTTCGGACTACCTTTTGGTCACTGTGTATTTTCCAGATTCATGGTCGTGGGCTTATTTTTATGTTCTTGGCATCAACATATCTCAGAAGTCGTTTATAGGGTGGCCATTATGCCAAGATATATGGTTTTTTGGTGATATAAGTTATGCCTCGGGCCAGCATTCCCACTGGCATTGTTATACATTGATTCAGTCCTTGAGAAATACATAGAGTATACCTTTGTGTGCTCTGGGGTACTTGTCACTATCTAATGGACATTCACTTCTCCTCTGCATCGTTTTCCTACACTACCCATCATTGAACTGTTGCGCTATTGCACAGACCGGAGTTATAAGGAGCCTTGTGGTTCTACCGTGCTTGTATCGAAGGGTCTCTTCCTATTGGTTGATATTTTTGACCTCCAGTCTGTCTGTGCTTTTGATGACCGAGCGAACTCTTGATTACTTCTTTGTATTCATTGTTACAGAGCCTGATTTTAATAATCCCCAACTGTTCTCATTCTTGTCGAGCATCCTGTTGGTTATCATAGATTGGTTGAGTGATTATGATAGGTGCTTTGAGTACTTATATGGAACTCGTTTGATTAAGTTGGTTGGAAAGTTCTGATTGGGGATGAGTGATAATGTACAGTCAGAGGGTTGCCTCTTTTTCGTTATGCTTTGGATTGATGTGTCCTTTCAGCATGGTGTCAATTGCAAGTTGGTGATTGTTGTGTGTTTCACTAGTCCCGATCAAGATCATGGCAAATTGTGGAAATTGATGACTGTGATTTCGTTGCCTCACTGTGTATCTATTATGGAGGCATCGTGCATGTTTTATTTAATTGCATCATCAGTGATGAAGCTCGAGGTTTTATATTATGGTTTCATTGCAAAGTTTTATTGGTTAATATAATGGAAAAGGGCATGAAATCGGGCAAGTTTTAAAAGTCTATTCAATTTGGAAAAAGGAACTGTGTATATTTTTTATTTGGGCGATTGTGAATTATGGACAATGTTTGATATTTTATAGAGACATGTGATGGATAGAGGTGGAGCAATGTGGCTATGTGTTTCTTTTGATTTTGTTTTAAATGAAAGGAAAGGAAATGAAAGAGACCAAGTATTCTCTTAACAGGAATGTTGAAAGTCATAGTGATTATGAGTATGATTACAGACTGTGTTAATTAAGAAGTTTAAAGAAATTGAAGGTGGGACAGTGAACAATTTTGACACACGGTAATTGTTTAATTGGTATTGGTATCTTTTGTATTGAATACAGAGTTGGTTTTATGGATTACTTGATTTGTTTTATGAACAATATTCATTTTTTCCTACCATTCTCTCACTTTTCGCACATTGCAAGTCCCCTCGCCTTCCCATATTCACTATATGCTCCATGTTCCTAAAATTAAATTATAGTTAAGTTAAAATATGTATTATAACAGTTAAAGGATGACACAGGGATGAGTTACAATGATGTATTCTTTTGATTTACGATACATTTGATCGATTGATGATTTGTTGAGCAGTAATCATGATCTACCCCCCTTCATTTTGACACTTTTCGCTCAATACAATCCCTCACATATCCCAGAACCTTTGTTCACCCCCTGCTCATTGACAAGTATTAAACGATTTGTATGGATTGGATTGCATGAGTTTGATGTATTGTTGAGCCAAACTTTGTTTCATATTTAAAGAGATGCCATGTATGGTTGTTGAAGAATCTAGTTGCTAATCAAGAATTCATAACAGGAATGAGATTTTTTAGCAGAGGTAGCCATGGTCGGGGTAACAGAGGAAGAGGAAATTGGGATAGGGGCCCTAGAAGGCCAAGGCTTTCTATACATTTTGATGCAGACTCGCAAGATTTGAGCCAACTATTTCAAGCTGGATTTTTTAACTGAATTGGACGAGGAGTGGTCCAACCTAGGATAGAAAGGCCCCCCTTCCAAGCCCCACATGTCCCTGGTATCCCAGTTCCCCCTCATGTCTCATTACAACTTGAAGTCCCTGAAAATGATGGATGGCAAGAGATCGTCCATCCGACAGTCTCCCAACATTGTGGCTGGCCTAACTTGTCTCTACCTGCTCCTCCACATGTTAATCAAATTGTCCAAGCAGCCCCTGCCCACTCACCAGTACAGTCTTCCCATGCAAGAAAAAGGTTAAAAATTGAGTCCCACCATGCTCTTAATAAAGGAAAAGTTGTTACTGCCCCCTCCTCTCCCTCAAATGACTATGCCAAATCTGTGTCATCCCGCATGCATTTGAGAAACGATTGCTCTCATGTTATCAATGAGATTAGGCCTAAAGGCTCCACACAGCCTAAGGCAAATTCAGAGAAATCAAAGGGTGATAGCAACAACAAGGGAAAGATTGCCTCCCAGAGTGGAAAATATGGGTTTTAAGTGTTTTTATTTATTGATTGTTGAGAACAATTGACTTCGGAAATTTTGGACAGCATGTTATTTTTTGGATATATGGATAATATGTTTTTGGATATAACTTTGATTATCATTGATATAAATTGTCAAATTATGAGAGTGATGATGGGAGCCACAAGGAAGGATGTGTTTGATTGATTAACTAGTTGTGTTATGCTTGTTAAAGAACTAAAGGGAGTCACAAGGGGTCCCACCTACTAGTTATTATTTATTAAAAACCCTTATTATGATTTTATTACTTTTCCCCCTTAAATAAAAATTTGGTTGAGTTTTAGTTAACTTAACTAAAGAGGTAGTTTAACTAATTCAACTAATTCTGATTGTTTAAAGGCAAACGGAAAAGGAGGAACAAGTGGAGAATAGAAGGAGAAAGCATACTAAGGTATGCTCTTTGAGTTTATTGAGATAATTCAGTTTTCATCCATTCTTTAATTCATTTAAAGTCTAATTCTCTTTTATGATAGGAGGGTCCTATTGTAGATAGCAAGATTCAGGGCTGAATTACATCATTCAGACACTTGTTTTTCAGAGGTGTTGATCTATCTTTGATAGTCTATGCAGACTTGTATGTTTGTGAATTAATTTTCATGACTGATAAAGGCTATTGTGCAAAGTCGAGTGGGCAACAATCTATGGCAAGGTTATCCAACTTTTAAAGTTCAGTTTTTTACTTTCTGTCAGAAGTCCTTTTGTATGGTTTTCATCGAGGACATCTAAGTTTGACTTTGGTCCAAACTTCCTCAGGGAATTTTGTAAAGAGAACGAGTCTTTTGATAAATTGGAATGGAATAAACGATTGCTTTATGTCTCATATGTGTTGATTATTGACTTGGTGTTTTTAATTTTGTCTCTACATTTATTTCTGCATCTGTTATATTCAGAAAATTACATAAATATTGAATTTTTCAGCAAACTTTCATTTAGAAAAAATTCATCCTAAGCACTTGTAACCAATACTTATGGATTGGGAAACAATTTTTTATGGATATAAACATAGGGTGATATTCTCGTCTATCTTTCTTTAGCCAAGCAAGCTCTGAAAATGATTTAGTAAGATCATTTCATATATTTTCCTCAACATAGATTTTTTCACCTCTTAATGTTTAATAAATACGAAGTTAAGATGAATTTATGTTAGTTCTATACATAGAGAGGTTTAATTTCAAGGCTTAACATACATGTGATGAACATTTGATAAGATAGTGTTTAAAACAACCTCACTGGATGGTCAATGCAAATTTATATAATATGTTAGTATCTAAAACAACTTCACAAGGTGGTCAATGTGAAATGTGAATATTTGAGGTAGAGGATTACCCTTTTTTTCTAAGAAAAAAAATTGCAATTTTTAATTCATTGAAGAAAGAAATAACATTCCTTAGGTGCTCATGGATCAATACAAAACAACAAGTGCAAGTGGTAAAGGAACTTACAAGAGTATATATGCAAATTACACCTACAATAGTATAGGAATAGAATTACACCTCAACTATACATATCATTTCTTTCCCTTACAAAAATCATCAATTCTTCCATTTCCCCCCTTCTTCTTTGTTACGTATTGCCACCCCTTGAAGAAGGATCCTCAATAACCAACTATAATTTTGAAGTTAGTATATAGAGATTCATAGAGAAAAATAATTCTCTATATGATCAGAGGAATTAGTTTCATGAAGTCCCTTTGTTTAACCTAAAGAGGATTCGATAACAATTAACTCATTCGTGGAGGAAATCTTGGTATCCATGTCTTCTACGTTATCCCATGAAGGAGGAGTGGATTTCCTTATTGGCACTTGTGATTGCTAATCATCATTTTCCAAAAAAAATTATTATTTTTATTTTTTATTTTTTTTTTGCTTTTGTCCCTTTTTTCTTGGGAGAATGAGCATGAGCATGGGGACAAGAAGCTTGTAGATGTCTCAATAGATGAAATATTTAGCAGCAAAATGTTGTGTTCTAATAATCTAAAACCCGATTGTAGTAATTTTTTTTCCACTTGAGAAACAATTTGTTTGGAAGACCCTTACTAATGTCTATCTCAACACATATCCATGCATATGTACATAATATTTCCAAAGCTCTCTCAAGATTCGATTTGATGTAAGTGCCCAAAGAGTTACCAATATCCTAAAAACCGGTAAATGCATGGCATATTAGGAAGATGAACCTTGGCATTCTAGTAATTGACATGGAGTCGGGATCAAAATCTAGGATCTTAGGAATTATTAAAATCCCTACATTTCCCCAAAACTAGGGACCCTCCTAAAAAACTATTCAATCATCAACATGATCAAAGAACTTAACCATAAAAAAAATATTGGAACAAAGAGAGATCTCACATTTCTTTGTCCAAGAAGTATGAATCCACTAATATAAAGCCAAATTAGGAGGCCAATACCTATTAAATAATTAAATGACCACATATTTTTCTTATAAGGAATGTAGATAGTTGACCTCGCACTATAATATTGACCATCCTCAACATATTCCATGATATAGGCACTAGAAATAGGCGAAGTCTTTGAAACACTAGGAGTGGGAGAATTGTTGTTTATTGCATCCCTAAAAGACATAGGTTTGGAGATTGAGGGCACCCTAGAGCTGACCATTCCTCCACGCAATCGTAACACCAAAATAAGGATTGAATCTTTACAATTTAGTATATTTATATATAATCAACTAAGTTCTGTAAAAGTGGACTTTGATGATGAGGTCAGGGCTCTTCTAATCTTGTGCTCATTGCTAGAAAGCTGGAACAGCT
>SNQJ01S0065384.1:24312-39974 GCA_010110895.2 Picea sitchensis | reverse complement strand
GCCGGCGTCTTTATCTCGGCCACAATGACTAATGAATATATCATAGTGGACATAAGAAGTCGACGCAGAGCAAGAGGCCGTGGAGGAGGAAGCAATGTCATCGTGATGAGGGGCTGCTGTTATTTCTGCCATTATAATTGGAACGAGTAGATGGAGGATAGACAGAAATATTGAAAGGATGATGCGCAGGCGTGTAGTTAGATCGCTGGAGGGATGTGTTGCAGGTGACTGTAGAGATCTCTGGCGAAAATGATGATGCGCAGGGGTGTAGTTAGATCGCTGGAAGGATGTGTTTTAGGCGACTGTCACAATGGAGGCAAACCCAACATACAGAGCAGAGTATTAAATATTCTGTAGCAGGGGCTTAATGGTCACCATAATGACTGAAATTACATGATGATTTGGACATCGTGTTTCGTGCTCGCCGTGTTGACGGGGATATAAAGTAGACGCGGAAGAAGATGGAAACGCTGTTCGGAGTGCGTGCTCGCCGTGTTGACTGGGATATAAAGTAGACGCGGAAGAAGATGGAAACGCTGTGCGGAGTGCGTGCTCGCCGTGTTGACTGGGATATAAAGTAGACGCGGAAGAAGATGGAAACGCTGTTCGGAGTGCGAGATGAATGGATGGATAGGAATAATGGATGTCGTGGAGGCGGAAGCATTTTGATGGATTAAGGGCATGTAAGTAGATCAGATCGCTCAGTGATTGATCTCAAATTGAGCGGGAGGGGAAAATTTCAAACCATGGCAAACCAGACAGCCATAGATCCAGGCATCGTTTCTTCATACAGGCATAGTAACTTAAAGATTACCCATGAATCGGAGCTGGCGACCCTTGCAACACTAATCATAACTGAGCTCCTGACCGCATCACAGCTTAACTTTATCTGACTGTATTGCCTTCTCCCTGCAGTAAGTAAGTCGTTTTTTGACCCTCTTTGGCTTGATAGAAATCTATGATCGGTTCTATAATCATTTTTAGCTGTCGCCTTGACCAGAGTTTCATTTGTCCTTTAGCCTATTAACCCTACAGTCACTGGTCTGGTTCCGGTTTACCCTCTCCCCCTGTCGGCCACTTGATTCCTTTACCTTATCATTGACTATACAGCCTGACAGAAAGCTGTCGACATGACCAGAGTTTCATTTGTCTTTTAGCTTATTAACCCTACAGTCACTGGTCTGGTTCCGGTTTACCCTCTCCCCCTGTCGGCCACTTGACTCTTTTACCATATTATTGATTTCACAGCCGGACAGAAGAATCGGAGCTGGCGACCCTCGCAACACTAATCATAACTGAGCTCCTGACCGCACCACAGCACACCTTTAACTGACTGTTTTGCCTTCTCCCTGCAGATAGTAAGTCGTATATGAACCTCTTTGGCTTGATAGAAATCTATGATCGGATCTTAATCACATTTTAGCTGTCGCCTAGTCCAGTGTTTCTTTTGTCTTTTAGCCTGGTTCTGGTTTACCCTCTCCCCCTGTCGGCTACTTGATTCTTTTACCTTATCATTGACTTTACAGCCTGACAGAACTATTATCGAGATCCATCTATAAGTGTGCAGGCCTCCTTTCACTGGCCACTTTTACTGATCCCTTTCATCGACCATTTACCTTCCTATCTTCATCATCCCTGACAGGCACTTAACAGCTTTCCCATTGGTCTGCATTGGCGCTGTCACCCATCCAAGTGGAAAGGAGGGGGACCACTCAGTTTGTCCTTATGGATTCATTGACCAACCAGCTGATGCATCCATCTGATGAGATCATCTGGGAACAGGAAGGCTTATATGATAAAGTGGACACTCTTGCAGCCAGGAATCCGCCCTTTCCCGCCAAGTTCCCCCTTTCAAGTGAACCATTTACTCCATCAACAGAAGTCCGGAACAGTGCTTTTCCTTCTCCTGGAGTACTAAACACTCCACCCTCTTCCTTACCCGCACATCCCACTGTCCAAGGCAAACCCCAAGCCAATCTCACTAATCAAAGAGCTCCCCTAGGTCGTAAGGTATGGAAGGCAAAAAAAAAGATTTCCCGACTTGTGCTGGGGGATGGAGTAGGCTTTGAAAACCTTTGCAAAATGTCCACATGCTCCCTGGTGGTCTGAATATCCTACAAGAGCTTATGCTCCCAGAAGCTGGAGGACTGGATAAGCACACACTGGGTGACACTCTTAGGATATGCTCCAGAAACTCTATATCTTAAGAGAGGCTGGCTCGGATTTCACTGCAGGAATCCTGAAGACGCTACTCTTCTTCTCTCATCATTTTGGGTCTATGATGGCAGCAGTCTCATGTTGAAGCGCTGGAGGCTGGCATTTAACCCGGACACAGAACATTTCCAGCTTAGACACTTATGGGTTTTACTTCCGCGCCTTCCCCTCCACCTATGGAACGAAGAGGCCTTCAGAGCGATTGGAGACACACTTGGGAAGTTTATTTCACTTGACACTAGTTCCATGGACAACCCCTTGAGGAAAGTGGGGAAAGTCCTGGTGGAATTGGATACATCTACAGGTTTACCAGAAACCTTAGAGATTTCTTGGAGAGGACGAAAGCTTCAACAGCCCCTGGACTATCTCGGGATCCCCTTTCGCTGCAACATCTGTCGAGAAACGGGTCACCTTCGCCGCACTTGCCCGGGTAAGCCCTCACTTGACCATACTGAAGAAAGAGATCTTCTCCTCAACCCTCCAGATTATATGGACCCTGATCCCTCACTCGAATATTTAGAGGTGCCTCCCTCACCTTTCTCCCGCACAACTATAGGACAAACTGATTCTCCGCTGCTCAAAGTTATCCAGACCTGCCATTCCCTTTACTCGACTCTTACTGAGGCAGAAAAAGTCACTTTTCATAGTTTCCCTTGGATCTATAATAGAGCTACAGACCCGTCCACTTTCCGGGAAGATCCGCCACACCTTTCTTCCGATAGCTTACCACAGACCTCGACTGCCCTTCCACAGATCATAGCATCGACCAGGCAGCCTATTTCCCCACCCACGGTTGTTGATCCAGAAGCTCTTCCCTTGGATCCCCCAGGCTTTGGACAGTCGGAAGATGTGGACCCAAACCTTTTAGAAGTGTTGGCCTCATCGACCACCCCTTCCTACTTGCAGGATAAAGACCCTCAACTGGCTATTTACAGGGGCAAAGAACTCATCAGACCCAGCGCAGAGGCTGGAAGTTCATCCACCCTGGGGCTGGTAAAAGCTGAAAAAGCTATAGCATGGTCGAGAGGCATTGGCACAAATCTCTCCCCGCTTCAGACGAGAAGCTCCAGAAAACAAAAGGAACTCCAGAACTCCGTTCAAAATGCTCCAGATCTCTCGCTACAGGAAGGAAAGGCCCTTAGAGCAATGAAGGCCTTGGCACGTTCAAAATAATGTTAGTGCTATCCCTGAATATTCGAGGGATTGGAGGCACTCTCAAGGCTGCCTCCTTCAGAAGACTCCTGGAGCATACAAAGCCGGACATTATCTTCTTGCAAGAAACGCTTACTGAGGCACAGAAATCCAGGGATTTTGTGTTCCATTTTCGTCCATCATGGTATACTGTGGCCATTAGTTCCGTCGGTAATTCCGGTGGTTTACTCGTGGCTTGGGAGCCAAGTACTTTTGACCTGAGCCCCTCCTTGATTACTGGAGGCATCCTTTGTATGGGGCATTGCCTTGCTTCATCCCGGGAGATAGCTTTTCTGAATATCTACGACCCCTGCTCGGACCGAAAGAGATTCTGGAGACATCTGGATGACAGTGGAATTCTCTCCATTCCATCACTCATTGTTGGTGGAGACCTCAATATCATCCTTTCTGCCACAGAGAATTGGGGAGGCAGCTATGTTCCGGGGGCTACCGTAGATTTCTACAGGAGAATTTTTGTTACTAACAAGCTGATTGATATATTACCAACACAGCTCGTCCCCACTTGGAGGAATGGCCGATCGGGACCTGATGCCATTGCCAGAAGGTTAGACAGATTTCTTGTTGCTGAAGAGTATTTGTCCTCTATTGTTTTACCGGACTCGAGGGTTGAACTTCCTTATATCTCTGATCACGCTCCCATTCTTTTGCAGCTGAGGCCACCAGACCGAATTTGCTCTACCCCTTTCAAATTCAATCACAATTGGACCTTGGAGACGGACTACAATCTATTGGTTACTATAGTATGGAACGATCCCTGTTTCAACACGGAAGCTAATGCACAGCGACGTCTGACTTGGAAATTGAAAGTCATAAAAGACCACACTAGATCGTGGTTTCATAAAAAAAAGAAAGAGGAACAGGCTCGTCTCAACACGCTGGAGCATGAAATTATACAAGCTATCAAAAAATCAACTATATCTGCATTATCTACAGAGGAGACAGACGAACTGAAGTTGCTAGAGTCAAACAGGAAATCGATTCTTTGTGCGCAAGAAAATGCCTGGAGGCTCAAAAGCAGAGCCACATGGCTTAAATGTGGAGACTCCAATTCTAAGTTTTTTCATAAGGTAGCGAGCTATAACAGACTTAAAAAGAGTATATGGTCCATTAAAAATGAAGGGGGGGACGTCATTCGTGGACAGGAGGAGATAAAGACAGAAGCGGTCGGTTACTTTAAACGCCTATACAGTGTACAGAACAGACTCAACCTCCAGGAGAAGTGCTATACTGCCAGTTTATTTCCCTCGGTTGTCTCTGAAGAGGAAGCTGCCTCCCTATTCGCCCCAGTTACCTTGCCAGAGATAGAACACATTCTACATAAATTTAAGAAGGACAGGAGCCCTGGCCCTGACGGCTGGACGTCTGAATTCTTCCTCCACTTCTTCGACCTGGTGGGAGAGGATTTACTCTAGATGGTAGAGGATTCTCGCTTAACTGGCAAGGTAATCGGGAGCCTCAACTCCACCTTTTTGGTATTAATCCCGAAACAACAACACACAATTGCCTTCAGCGACTTCCGGCCAATTTCACTCTGCAATCTAGTTTATAAGCTTATTGCCAAAGTGATCTCCAATAGAATTAAGCCCTTTCTACAAAGGTGTATCTCAGCAGAGCAGCTGGGATTCCTAAAAGGCCGAAGAATCCAAGACGCTATTGCTACTGCTCATGAGTGCATACATTCCATCAAGCATAAGAATTTAAAAGCCCTCGTCTTGAAGTTAGATATCCAAAAAGCCTTCGATAATATCGACTGGGAGTTTCTAAGATTAGTTCTATTTTCCGTGGGCTTTGGAGAAAAGTTCAGCAATTGGATACTTTCTTGTGTTACTAATGCCAACTTTGCGGTATTAATCAATGGCGAGCCATCTTGCTTCTTCAAGAGTGAAAGGGGCCTCCGACAGGGGTGCCCTCTTTCCCCCTTTCTTTTTATCCTGATCATGGAAGGACTTAGCATCCTTCTCGCTAAAAAAGTTGCAGATCATCATCTCTCGGGCTTAAAGTTCACCACTTGCATTAATCTAATTCACCTTATGTTTTGCGATGATGTGCTTATTTTTTTGAAAGCTGAACAGGAGGAATGGCTAGTCTTAAAAGAAACTTTAAAGCTCTTCTGTCAAGCCTCGGGACTGTCCCTTAACTTCACTAAGTCCACTGTTCACTACTGGGCCATTACAGATTCATAATTACAGCTCCTAAAGGGAATCATTCCCCTACCTTTCTACAAACTTAGTGAAGGATTTACCTATCTTGGTTTCCATCTCAAACTGGGATCTTCAACACCATGCGACTGGCAATGGCTTGTGGCACTTTTTGAAAAAAAAATCGGTTTCTGGTGCAATAAATGGCTGTCAATTGGGGGTCGATATATACTGGTCAAGTCAGTTTTGGAAGGACTAGCAGTCTACTGGATGTCACTGGAGCGGTTACCAGCAAAGATTATTTCGATCCTTCGGAGACACACTTTCAATTTCTTATGGAATGATCAGGTTGGCAAGCGCCGTTTTCACCTTTGCAGTTGGCAAGAGCTGTCCAAGCCTCGGAAGACTGGGGGCTGGGGGCTAAAGCTTCTCTCTACCTTCAATCAAGCTCTTCTGGCCAACTCCTATTGGAGAGCACTCACCCACACTAGCATATGGAGCCGTCTGATTATAGCGAAGTATTTGGGACCCCTTTCCCTTCTTGACTGGATCAGAAAGCCGACTCACTTACAACATTGGTTTTCTCCCTTTTGGAAAGGTATGGTCGCGTCCTCTCAGGTAATTCTCCACTGGTTACGGTGGAAACCCGGTAAGGGGACGGACATACACATTGGCCGGGATATGATCCTTGGTCTGGGTGACCAATCGATCCTCTCACCTCTGCTGAGCACGCGCCTTGAGGCGCTGAATTACACTTCCCTGGCCCAAGTTAAATTACCGACTGGTGCCATATCCCTCCTGGATGACTGGTTGGACAGTGGGTCCCTGTCCCTGGATGGTTCGCTGGCCTTAGAGTGGAGCCGATTCACATCGGCCCTCGAAGGTGCCGGGATATTGCTCACCGATAAACCTGATATTTTGCTTTGGGCCGGGGGGGACGCCACAGGCTCCATCAATGTTAAAAATCTATATGATGCTCACATACACCAGATGAGACTGGAGGTTGACCACTCTTGGATACGTCTCATTTGGACTTGGCAGGTCCCGCTTAAACTAAAGCTCTTTATCTGGCTAGCGGGTAGAGGGAAGCTTCTTACCTGGGAGGCACTAAGACATAGAGGCTGGGAGGGCCCTGGTTTGTGCCCACTCTGTAAACTCGAATATGAAGATGTGCATCATCTCATGGTTCATTGCGAATTTATGAAGGAGGTTTGGCATCAATTGACCAAGACTTTCTCTCTATCTGCGGTCTGGGGAGGTAGCACGTTCTCGGCCTGCTTTGCTGACTGGAGCACTCAAAAAACAGCTCCCTCGAGCTTAGCTGTTTACACCTGCTGGCAGATATGGAAAGAGAGGAATTTAGCGACCTTTGAAGGCCATCCCCCTTCTTTACTAGCGGTTTTACACAGAGTTTGGGCCACCTTTCATTGGCTTTCCACAACGATCAAATCAATTGCACCAAAGACTTGTGAGATCTCATTAACAGAAGGTTACACTTTGGCGTGTTTCGATGGAGCTGCTGCATCCTCTGGCCTAAACTGTGGGGCTGGTGGATTTTTCAAAACACATCCAAAGAGAACTACAAGTTGGTACTTAAACTGTGGGAAGGGCACGAATTCAAAAGCAGAGCTTTTGGGATTGTGGTCATCCCTTGCCCTCGCCTCATTTTGGTCACTGGATCACCTTCTAGTCCTTGGAGACTCGAGAATAGTCATAGAGTGGATCAACAATAAGTGTAAGCTCCACTCAGTTCATATAGAAGGCTGGATGGATAGAACGCAGCTGCTCTCGAAGCAATTCATGGATGTTAAGTTCCGGCATATCTCCAGAACGCATAACAAGGAGGCGGATGCTCTATCCAAAAGAGCCCTCAGCGGTGTGGTGGGTCGTCTATCAATTTTCCATAGTGAGAATGGGATCGAAAGTCCCATTACCTATTTAAATCTGTTTGAATGAGTGCTCTGTGCTGGATTTGGTTTCAATTGATGAAGCCTGCTCCTACCGGGGGATTAAATGCATTTAATCTCCATTTCAGACTGTATATTCTACCGTGGGATCGGTGACAGCACACCTATAAGCGTTGGGATTTCCCCACAACTTGGATTGAGGTGGGTGTGAGATCTGGTTCCGCATTTATCACAATTCTTTTTGCCTGGTTACATCTGTGGATTCCTTGAGCATTTGACTATTCCCTTCTGGATGTATTTACACTGACTGATCGGCGACAGCAAGACCATTTCAGCGTTGGGAACTTTATCTATGTTGATCTGTTATCGATGGATATGGTATCACTGTAGGTCCCTACATCTCCTGATTTACAGCTCATCAGAACTTGTTATGTAAATGATTTATATTTTAATATAATATCGAGTAATTTTTTCTTGGAAAAAAAAAGTAGATCAGATCGCGAGTAATTAACCAACGACTACACACGTAGACTATAGTGGTAATATTGGAAAACGACCAATTTGTAAGTATCTTCTATGTCAATGATGTGGTATCACATTTCAGATAAACCAATCACTACGCTTGTGGATTTTAGCGGTGATATTTGAAATTGATGATGTGATATGATGCGAAATTAACCAAGACTTTCTCTATGATGTTATATAATATTCTAAATTAATTAAGACTCCATGCAATTTTAAAATGTATTTGTCATATTTCAAATTGATGACGTGATATGATATTTCAAATTTACCAAGACTTTGTTATCAATTTTTTTTTTTTTAACAGGAATCATTGTTTTTTTTATATTTTTGTTATACTGTTTTAAATTTACTTAAAAATTTAAATTAACTAAAATTGTAATATTATGTTTTTTAATTTTTTTTTTTTAAACATGGAATCATTGTTTTTTTATATTTTTTTATACTGTTTTAAATTTACTTAAAAATTTAAATTAACTAAAATTGTAATGTTATGTTTTTTAAGATTTTAGATGTTAATTAAATTTAAAGTGTTTAATATGATATTTTAAATTAATCAATTTTGATTATGATTATTTATTTTTAATTATGTTTTTAGGTTTTCATTGTAATATTTTATATTGATTTGATTTTTCACTTTTAAGTTTTTATTTTTATTTTTTTTACTAAATTATGTGATATGATATTCTAAATTAATTGAGATTTTTTAGATTTTAGTTTTAATTTCTTAAAGAGAATTTAAACATATTTTAAATGATATGATATGTGTAATTAACTAAAACTTTTGTTATGATCTTATTGAAAATTATCCACTTCTATGTACACTTTAAACATTTACTATGATATTTCAAATTGATCCTAACTTTTAAGCATCTTTTAGATAATGTGATATGCTATTCCAAATTAACTAAGATTGAATCATTACTTAAAAAAATCCATTAACCTTTCCATTGATATCTATTAAACTTTGAAATTGAAATAAAAATGACCCATGTTCATCCTAATCAAAACTAACTACCAAAACAACCAACCAACCTCTGCCCATGTTGAATGTAATGAATACTCCTCTCTACAACTTCTTTCATAATTCACAACAAAATAATTCACAACAACTAGAGTGCATTCTTTTTAATACATAAAGAATGGATTTGTATTTTATAAAAATATTTCCACTATAGTAAGAAAAATAGGATGAAATGCCCCTATTACACTCTAGTAATAATAGTGGCTTATCAATAGGATGAAATGCTCCTATTACACTTTAGTAATAGTGACTTGGAATAAGGAAACATTCTTGACATAAGATATTATTAAATTGTGGACCTTAAATGATTCTAAAATAGTATAAGACAATAATTTCATACAAAGTAGGATTAGGGAATATTGGAATAAGGGAAAGTAGTTGTTCATTCTTTATTCTCTTCTAATTAAATAGATCATCAAGCTTCCACATATCAATCATCAAGCTTTCACATATCAATATCCTCATCATTTTAAGAATACTAATAGACTTAAATGTTTATAACTAAATTTTATTGTTGACATTAAAGTCGTCATTACCTTTCACCGACCCTTGCATTTCCTTTTAGTTATGATTCTTGCATTTGATGTTTTAGTTTCCTATTGAATATTCTTTAATACCATTAAAGAGTGAAGTTGAAGTTATAAATGATGGCAAACATTATCAAAACTGAAGAAAAGTGAGCTTTAAGCATACTTCTTCGAAGTGAAATGAGTAGGCAAAGCACCATTTTTGTTTCACATTTAATTTTTCAACACTTGACTTGTTAGCTTGAATTCAAAAATTGTTTAAGCTTTGCAAGTTTTATGTCATGAATGCATAAATTGCCAAAAAAAAATTACTTCATGGCTTCACATACAAATTCTTTTTTTATTATTGTTCCTTTCATTTGTAGATTTGTAAGTGAAATAAGGAAAGTAATTCAATGTTCATGTTTTCATTGCGAGCATCGAAGATACAAAGAAAGAATGGACAAATAACATTGCAAGAGAAACAACTCTAACATTGCTTGTTTTGGTTAAACATTTGAGATTTTGGAGTTGTAAGACAAATAATATGGCAACAAGTTTTTTTTGCAATAAAAGATCCTTGCTTCATCAATGTCATTTCCTAAAATTAATGCCAAATCTTGCAAAGATGGCATCCATGCCTTATGATGAATTTGTCTTGAAGACTTTATGGTATGCCTGAATTTTATGCATTTTTCATATGCCAAATTCATTGTCATAAGATAACACAAGGAACTATATTGAGTGTTTGGTTTGCATTGGTTTGAATGTGTTCAACTCATAAATATTTATTGTGGGTTCAAACATTACACAGCCTTCGTACTTTTACATAATTTCAACTTTCAAATGAAAAGCGTTCTCCAATGGATTCATGAAAGTTATTTCATGTTGTTTTGTATATTTAGAAAAAAATAAATTTAAGCTCTTTAGGTCATAAGAGCATGGAGGTGTGTGTTCATTCCTTAAATTTTATTTGGAATTTTGGTTATAACTTTTTTTAGGTTTAACTTTTTTTAAATAATAATAATTCGTCGGACAATCAACGAACACTTTTGTTGATGGTTCAACTAGTGTAACGATTTCTTCCTCACATAATAATCGTCGGAAATACAACATGTTTGTCAGTATCCTGTCGGTCATTCAACGAGATCCTGATGATCTTTTGTTGAACATTCGGCGTTGATTTGTCGCTCTTATGACGGACTGGAGAGGAAAATGTGATGGAGTTGTGATGAACTGATGGGAGCAAATTCGTCGATCATTTTTCGCTCTTACAACAGACATATGTTGATCTTCCAACGTACTCACAACAACAACGTGATGGATTTAAGATGAACTGATGGATTGGGTTTCCTTCCAAATTATAGTGCAAGCATTGGGGAAAAACATCTACCCGATAGTGGTAGATGGAGCCTCAACTTGTATCATGTCGATTTCTTGTTGGAAATACCTTGGCTCTCCTAATATTGATACGTCTGCCACACTTCTGAAATCCTTCGATGAACATATGTTCCAACCTCATGGAATCATCACCGCCTTACCCGTTGATTTAGGTGGAAATACTGTCTTGGTTGTCGTAGAGGTCATCGATGCACCACTTGAGTATAATCTATTACTCGGGCATACTTAGTTCTAGGAGATGACTGCAGTTGTCTCGTTGGTCTTTAGGGTCCTACGCTTCCCTCACCAAGGGAAAATCGTTACGATTGATAAGCTCACCTTTTGTACCCCAGACCTTGGATTCAATGTGAGGTCAAATGTACCCTTTATCGATGATACCACGTAGTATTTTTTCAACGTCTGTGCGGGGATGTTCAAAGATAGTTTGCTGATGGGAAATTTTCCCCTTCCCCCACTGTCTCCCACTACCAATGTCGCTCCTATCAACATGATTTCCTCATCTACCAGTGGATCCCTCGTATCAATTGATCCTTGGGTGGTACCTCGTCCTGAGGATGTTGAGTCATATGGATCTTCCACACCACTCATTGCAGTTGAGATTATCGATCCAAAAATCCCATGAGCTTCCATTGACACTGGTCAACAAATCCATCCTCAAATGGAGTGTGATCAAACTACTCCGCCCACTAGGGATGTTGACTCTCCAAGTTCACATAACATCCTAGATCTTGAGTTGCCTTCAAAAGAGGCCATATGGGAAGTCATGGCTTCCATCTATAAGCCCAAGGAAGGTGAGAATCATCGAGAATCCACCCTCCCTAGTTTGGAACTGATGAGAGTTGACATGATGAGTCTCGATTTGAGACTAGGGGCATTGGTTGGGACATCCAATAGACCTCCCAGTCTTGACCCTTTGCAGCCTTGGATTTATTTTTCAGAACTTGCCATCGAATTCTCTACTACCCCTTCCCTCGAAGATTTGTGTTTTGTACTTCCTTCATGTCTTGATGGATCCCATCAAGGAGCTTTCGTAGCTCACGAAACAACTCATGATAAGTATCTTCGACCGCAAAAAAATGTTACTATGTGGCATGGCCCCGACATAGTGAGCCATATGATGCCGACAACGACTCATGAGTTCTTCGATTATGAAAAGGATCCTTGGCCTGAGCCTAACAATGGGCTCTACTTGGTGTAAAGAATCAAGATGCATAGTGCCTTATACATAGGTGTGTGATGTGAGTGCTTTTATTTTGCATATATCATATCCAAAAAAATCCAAAAATATTTTCTTTTTTGAGATTTCACTTTGCGTTTTGACCTTGGAATCTAGTTTACATGTGCTTGACAGGGTTCTAGGGACTTTTTTTTACGAAGATGGTGACTTAAACCGAACTTGAGGTACGTGTTCCTAAATTGACATATAGGGATAGGTTTTTCCCTACGTTTTTTGCTTTGCATTATTTACCATCCAAGATGCCCATGTTATGCCTTAGGTTCAAACCCAGCTAGTTGCGACACAAGCCACTCCTTTTGCATGTTGTAACTGGTTCGGTAGTGCCTACCCTTCATGGACACCCTAGTTAGCACTTGGATTTCCATTTGGTGCCCATGCTGCAATTTCCTGTAGGCCCAAGATCTCTCCTTTAGCCCCATCATGACTTGAAGATGAGCCTCATTTTCCTCTCTTTGTCTATATTATGGTCATATCCTAGGGGGGTTCCCAAACATTTTTCTTATTTCTTAATGATCGCCTATGTATTTGTTGTTCGTGTCATGCCTCTCGTCGTTGTGTTGCTATTTTCCCATATCCTTCTTACTGTTATGCAGTAGCCTTAACCATCAGCCTCTTGCATTATTTGGCCTCCATTTTGCATTCACCTACCTAGGGAGAGGACAAATGCTAAGAGTGGACCTCACTTTCTAGTACCATTTTCATTCTTCATTGCTTAGGTCGATTCCATGTGTGTGGAACATAGGAGCATTTTGTTAAGACACTCGTTCTCTCCCGACGAGTATACTTTTATCTCTTTTTTGTGCTCATTAAAACTGAATGAAAAAGGTATCGGGCTTACTTGGGTAACTCTTTCGCGCTCATTAAACCATGAAGGAGATTGAGCATACTTGCGTCATTCTTTCATGCTTGTTACACCATGAAGGAGATGAAAATTAAAAAAAAAAGAGTGGGTTTTTTTTCACCATTGGTCTATTCTCAAAATGGTAGCATCAGTCGAGTCGCCTTTGAATATGGCACTTGTTTGAGTCCTCATCATACAATTGGGTTTAAAATTTCCTAGGAGTCATCCCAGTAATATGAGTCAGAGATACTCTGACTCGTTACTCTTCCAATCATCATGGAGAGTGCTTCAATTCCTCATGCGTTGTTGCACTATATTCATTCAGCTCTTGTGTCTTGCTGCCAAGTCACCATTGTGTTGTGCTATATGTTCAAGGGAAGTTTAAGCCGGAGTCAACCATTTGTTGTTTTGTTGAATTTACGAGTTGGTCATCCCTGTGTTAGTTGTACTTTGTGATACTCTCTCTTCACATCATCTCTCGATGTATATTTCATGTCGATTGATGGGGGATACATCAAGGCCCTCCTTCGACAGATCTATTCCTATCGAATTCTACACATTATCTAGGATAGGGATCTAGAAGCCAGTTAGTACCTTGGAGCTTGTAGTCATCTGTGGCAAGCCTCCTCGTGATCGACAGTGGGTTTTCATCATTGACTCCTGATCAATTGATTCTATGAGTGTTCGACATTAGATCCTCTATTCACACTCGCTAGATTGTACTAGATACCGGTAATTAGACGGTTTCTACCATGCTCGACATCATCTCATCTCTTTGCATGATGTAGATTCATACCATCAAGTTTTGGGACGAATACCTTGGGTTTGGGGCCACATCCTTCATTCAAAACACCCCTCCCAAGTTGCATTGGAATATATCACTTGTTTATGAGTACTTTTTCAGACTTCAGGGGCACTCTCCTTAGTGCTTGTGGTCTTCCTAATATCTATATGTTCTGTCATAGATCGACATTGTATCTGTTGGTGGCTATGATTATGTTCATGACATAGATCCACATTGTATTTTCTGGTGGCCATGATTAATTTCATGAAATAGATCCACATTGTATTTTCTCGTGGCTACGGTCTCATTGATGACCTGGATCCACTGTGTATTATTTCGTGGACATGGTCTAGCATTTCATTTCATGGATCTGTAGTGTATTGTTTAGTGGTCGTTCTCATTATGAGTATGAGTATGTCTACCTAGGGGATTGGTCTATATATACTCATCCTTGGTGTTTGATTTTAGGACTTCTTTGGTTTTTGAACCTCCTTTTCTCTCTCCTTGTGCTGCCTTAAATGAACTTTATTGTAATGTATTTCGGCCATCCACTCCTTTCCTGACCTCACACATTAAGGGGCATATGTTATAGCCTTAATCTTCACCCTATAGGCCAGAGAGGAATCCATCAAAGGATAGAGGCCCTAATACAACGTTTGCTTGAGGTTTGACCTCTTTCAGAGCATTTTTGGAGGCCCTCCTGTGACACCTAGTAGGAAACAATCCAGGCCCTCGCTGGACACCAGTGGCTCATCAAGCGAGGCATTATCAGACTTTTATAATTGAGGAGTTACGATGTGATAAGTGAGATATGATTTGGATCTTCATGTCAAAGGCCTAGGAACTCACATCATTCGAGTTTCTAGTGGCCTCTAGAAGATCTAGAAGCCTCTCCCAAGCCTCCTCCAAGAGTTATATAACAAAGTCAAGCCTTGGGGAAGAGGAGGAAGAACTGAAAGGTAATGTTATACTTCTCAACTACAAAGGTGTTCATCAATACAACCAAGAGTCAGTGAGCCTAGCCTAACCAAGGAGCTGCTAGGAGAGGCAAGGAGCAACGAGACTAAAGGAGCTTGCATCATCACTTGAGGTATGTCTTGATGTAATGTTCTTATGTTCTATTAATAGATCATTTGGTTTTCCCTTTGAATGTTTGTCTTTGATGCATGAATATTCAGTTCTGATCTTGCAGACTATAGATCAGGGTAGATCCAAGCTAGATCTAGGATTTTAACACAAGGAAGAAGTGTAGAATGGTATTTTTTTGTCTGTGGTGTGTAGGAAGCAGGTTGTAGAAGTTGGAGCTAGAACTTTAGTACTACAAAAACTAGGTTATGCTAAGGACAACCTTTAGGAAAAAGGTAAGCCATTCTCCCAACTCCTTGTGTGTGATCTTATTGCATGTTTCTAGGAAAACCATAGGAAATCTAGCCCATTCATGTCTAAGATTGCTAGGGATGTCATAAGCTTGCATGAGAGGTTGATAATACAACGTAATATGGTTAAGTTCATGGTATAACATATTATGTTGCGGATGGAGGGTGACGATGGGAGGACCTACAAAATCCCTAGCCGTAGGTAATCGAACCGTAGTCACAATGATGTCTCGGGGTTAACATTTTCTCACTGCGGTAAGTCATTTTTTCCTTGGATTTTCTCGGGGTTTTCTCGGGAGGTGAGGTTGGTCTGAAGGCTATGTTAGATGAAGAGTTGGTAGATTATTCTTTGGACTGGATGGATGACCAACCGATCTGGACAGTGCCACATGGCCAATACACTGAATCCCCACCATTTTTGTTGTCTACAAGAGAAGTCATGGGGAGTGTCGGCGGCTTTAGTTATCTACTCGAGCCTCTCACCATACTTAGCACCATCC
>SNQJ01S0065384.1:0-24302 GCA_010110895.2 Picea sitchensis | reverse complement strand
ATATAGAAAAGCTGTCAGGGTTGGAACATTTGACTTCTTTGGAAACGTTGAATGTTTGGGGATGCAAGAAGCTGCAGAGCATACCAGCGTTGGGGCAGCTCACAAAGCTCCAAACACTATACATCGGCATATGCCATCAGATACAAACGCTGCCAGGTTTGGAACATTTGACTTCTTTGGAGACGCTGCATGTTACGGGATGCGAGAAGCTGCAGAGCATACCGGCCTTGGGGCTGTTCACAAATCTCCGAACATTATATGTTAGTGAATGCTGTGAGATACGAGAGATGCCAGGTGTCGAATATGTTATGTCGTTGGAGAGTCTTACGGTTTCCGGTTGTCCCAAAATACAGTGGGGTAGGGGAGTACTCGAGCAGCTGGGCCAACGATTAAAGGGACGCTTACATGTAATTTTATAAAGATAAATGAGAAGTGCCAACGAGGGGTTGTTGTAGCCCTTCACGTTTGTGGACCTCCCTAAAATCCCCTCCTTATTGCCTGGCCGCCCATGTCTGCTGGCAATTATGGCTAGCGCGGAACAGGGTGACCTTCGAGGATCGGACTCCTTCCCTGCGGTATGTTGTGTTCAGTGTTCTGACCTCCTTCCATTGGAAACAGCCAAGGGACAAACCACACATTCACAAAGCTCTCGATATTAATCAGCCAGATGGATACACCTTCGCCTGTTTTGATGGTGCTGCGCAGGTTACTGGTCGTTGTGGACCGGGAGGTATCTTCAGATTTCATCATTCAAGGATCACTAAATGGTACTTCAGTTGCGGTGTGGGCACGAACACTAAAGCAGAGCTCTTGGGGCTCTGGACCACACTTTTTCTAGCCTCCTCGTGGTTTATTAAAGTCTATTAAATACATTATAGTTTTGGGTGACTCGCGAGTTGTTATTGATTGGATTAATCAAAAATCCAATCTTCACTCCGTCCACATTGAAGGCTGGAAACATAAAACGCTGGAGCTGTCCAAGCTTTTTTCCGACATCAGTTTACATCATTTATCCAGATCCTTCAATTGCGAAGCGGATGCACTTTCAAAAAAAGCACTAAAAGACGTGGTCGGTAGACTCTCCATTTTCCACAGTGATAGTAGAATTGAAAGCTCTACGACCAGCATTAGTATTTTTTGATCATGTATCCTGTCCGATTTGTATGGAATTGTTTTTTGGGCTGCCAGTGGAGGACGACAGGTTACAGAAATGAGAAAGGCCTGTGTTTACTGAGAAAGTTTTGGACTGCTGTCCCACCTTTGTTCAAGGCGACTTATTTTGTAATGTCCTCTAACTGATTATGCACGGCTCATGGACAGTGGTTCATAGCATGCTGATGTCTTACTGTAAATGAATTTATACTCTTTATAAATTTGAGTAATTTTTCCTTTGGAAAAAACGTAGTGGAGCTTATAGAAGATCCCCGAATGACATGACAACTAGAAAATCTCGTAATATAGTAAAAGTTAAAAGTCAATTTTAAAATACATTAAAACCTAAAAGTAAATATTAAGGGTATGACATTCATCACATTCATATCATTCCGTGTGCTTGCTTTTGTTTGCATGCACCACTATGTTAAAAAAATGATAGAAAATTTGTAACTATTATTGAAATATCAAATCTCGAGTCTTAATAAATTGAATATGATTACATCATGCCAAAGGAAGAGTATTCTATGCAAAATAAACTATAAACTATATATAAAAAAATTTAAGGAAAATCTCAAAGTATGGTAAAACCAAATGTTTGCTTATTTCTTTTAAGATGCATAACATCGTATGTTTTTTTGGGTTCATACTCATTGGGGGTTTATTTAGGAAATCTATAGCATATCACCTTAGTTCATGGAATTTTGAAGAATATTTCTAATTCTCTTAATCTTTTAAAATTCATTTAATTTTTTAATACAATTTTTTAATTAAAAAAATCTCCTATTTTTATTAGATATCTTAATTATTCATTTTTTTCATGAAATTTTTAATTTTTTTTTTATTTATATTCTTAGTAGGTTAGTCCTAATATATTATTTACATGCACCCAAAAATATTCATCATACTTTCTCTTTCCTATTTCTTTGAAAACCGCATCAATTTGTATTGCTCAAGCCATGCTTACAGTGGATCAAGGTTCCTCCTCCCTATGCATTCTAAAATCCCTATATCCATAGGTATATTAAAATACCCCTCTCACCTCATTATTATTGAGCCATATATTTCTCAACTTTTGAGTAATTTTAAAACCCTCAATAAGAAGAAACTTGGTAGGGCACTTTCCTAATGAGTAGGCCCCTCATGCTCATACTTGGCTTCCTCCATAGTGATTTGGGAACACTCTAGCTAATATCAATTTTCAGGATTGTTACTCACATCATATTGCACTTCACATTTATGTTGTTCATGTAAATACTCATTTTCCCCCTCATCAACCTAGAGATACCCTTCTGCTGATTTTATTTTCAGATTGCTAATTGGAGCTTCACCTTCTATCATCCCTCTTCTCCCTTCACACATTGTTATCCTCTATCAACTTCTTCTTAGTTATTAAGGCAAGTAGTTGTACCTCGTTGAGGGGACACATCCTCCTAGTGACATTCACTCTCATAAGCTATTTTATTTGACTTTCCTCTCTATTGAGGCCCCTCCAAGGCTTCCAAGCATGCAAATAACTTGTGCACCTCCTTAATTAACCTTGACCAAGTCTTTAAATCTTTGCACCTACCTCCTATGATTCACATGATCTAGATTATGTTGAGAATGAAATGAAGATAGCAATAACATGCAAAATAACATAGAGATGTTGCAAAGGGCGTAGTAATATAGTGAAACCCCAACTCTATTAATGAATGAAATAGTGAAAACATTGCAACATACAAAGCAATACAAAATGACTAGAATGGTGGTAGTTTATCTCTAAGAAGAAATGTGTCAGTTATTCTCATTTGAAAAAAGCCAATAACAATAGTCTAAAACTCTAGTTTATAAATGCCAACAAAACCCTAAGAGACAAAACCTTAACATGCAAGAACCCTAACCCTAGCACAAATTTAGAACCGGGGCGAGAATGTTGAGTTAGAAGAATTTAAGTTGTCCAAAAGAAGGGGAGCCTTGCCAAGACCATAACTTTTCACTGATTTTTCTATTTTAGGTCTTCCATAGCTTGTTGAAAAGAAAATTAAAAGACTAAGTTGGTTCCTTGGGATTCCAAATATTTGGGGTGAAAAACACATGAGAAAGCCCCAAAAAACATGTCAAAAGTTTAGGACCCGAAAATTGTCAAAATCAAGACTATTTCTAAGATGGCCACCTGAATCACAACAATTTTCTTGCTCTCTACAATCATGTTTTGTAAATCTTCTATAATATCTCCCCACTTCCCCCATTGGAGTTCTAACTTACTCCTACAACTCCACCCAACATATCCCTACTTGGTGATGTTTTCACACACATGTTCTTGAATCAACATTGATACCATATGATGCAACAAGAGGTTGTTTTTCTCATAGTACACAACAATGAACCATGGAAGAATAATATAATGCAATTCTTTATTATTGAAACAAAGCAAAGACATAAACTAAAGCAAAACTATTTTGCTTGATACATTACAATCTCAAAGATCAAGTCACAACTCTTTACCCTCATAACATTTGTTGGCACATATGCTCAACTCCATCATATTTAATCATGAACTTTATGCCCCATATGATTTGGAGTATCTCCATTCCATCATATTTAATCATGAACTTTATGCCCCATATGATTTGGAGTATCTCCATGATTGAATCCATGATCCCCAAGAAGTCTTTGAACTCTCGACTATCCTTGAACCTAAGATCTTCTTCTCCAATATCCTTTGTCAAGAGACATGTTTCCTTATTTATAATCCCCTTCTCATCTACTTGGGTCACATTTCACCCTTTGAGCTTTCTAAAGCTAGCAATTGTTGATCTACTCAAAGTTGCACACAAGTGACATTAGAGACTCCATTTGTAAGGCCTAACCTCCTGGAAATCCTCTAATAGAAGTTGAACATGTTCACTTGGCCCACCTCATCACTCCTTAATCATAGTTGACCATGTCAGCGATGTCCATATTATTACTAACAATAGCCTAGATTTATACATGGTTCTTTATGTTGTGGTCCCTTTGTCCTTTATTAAATGTTAGGAACTACTATTAGAATTTAAGACACCAAAATGGAAAAATATAATGCATGATAACACATACACCATCATCACTCATTAATTATAGTTGATCATATCAACTGGGTCCACATTATCATTAATGACTTCTTGTAATCCCTTTTCCTTTTATTAAATACTAAGAATTATTATTGAAATTTGACAAAGTGGAACCCTAAAAAGGAAATAATTTTGGGTTATCTGGGATGAACCATACATAAGATGCAATTGCACCAACTAAATAAAAAAATTGTAAAGTTGTAAAAAAAAAATTAGTATTAATTAAATATAATATTAAAAATTTTGATTCTTTCGTATTTGTTTATGAAAAAATATAACAAGTATTATATTACTTTAGAAAACACAAATACACCGTCAAGTAATATCAAAGCAATAAAATAAGCTTAAACTTAATTTAATATTCTTGCAATGAGAAAGTACGCAATATTACACCGTCAAGTAATATCAAAGCAATAAAATAAGCTTAAACTTAATTTAATATTCTTGCAATGATAAAGTACGCAATATTTTTTAAATATGTATAGTTACATTCTTTAGGTGCTCCTTAGCACGTGCCATATAAACCCAAAAAAAACTATAAAGTTGTCAAATAAACCAAAAACAAATATCTACTATCCTTCTAGCCCCTCAATAGATTCTTCATCTTATTGCTTCTATATATAATATTCTATATAGTCTCTAGAGCCTTATACAAGCACGATTTATGAACATGTAATGTACATATAAGTTTTAAAAAGAAACATAAACTAATCAAGAAATAAATTTTAATAAACTTTTGATACTTATTATTAGTCCCTGTCGTAGGTATAGAGGGACTATAGCGATCAATAATTCGTTGACTTCATATTAGTTTGTCTTTTGACCATAAATATTTGTATAATCTCTATTGTTGACTTCATATTAGTTTGTCTTTTGACCATAAATATTTGTATAATCTCTATTGTTGGAGCTAGAGAACTAAAACCATTGATTTTTATATACTAAAAAGTACCATATATGTAGTGATCTGATTGGATAACAAATTGGAGTTCTTATTGCCAGCTTCGCTATTCCCAATGTTTGATATGTTAACATATCCAAACTTTTTTAGCATGTACAGTCTTCTTGAATCATATATTTTTTGTATGTATTTCTTGAACGTGGATTAATGCTAGCATTAGTTCGAATATTTGTGTTAGCATTTATGTTGTGGCCCAGGTGACAAGTGTAAATGCACAGAATGTTTCCTTTGTTGTCCTTGAACACTCCACCTACCCTTGAATGGCCCAGATTACCTCTAGAAGCCTCATCTAGAGATCTGAATATGTTTTGATTTTAATTATGCAGACAAGACATAGAAGCCTGGTCCAGAGATGCGGATATGTTTTGATTTTAATTATGCACACAAGATGTAGATCCAAAAATATAAACATGTGAGATAGAAGATTTGTTGCCATACCATTTCTCTTGAGGAGTTATACTAATCACAACATGAGTAGGTGTTCTATTGATGATATGGGCAACATTTCTCTTAAGGAGTCATACTAATGGCAACATGAGTAGATGTTCTATTGATGATATGGGCTAAAAAAGGATTGCACCTCTTGAGAATGAAAACTTCATTTTCTTAGAGTGACTCATGCTAAGTCATTTCCCCTAGTAGCCCTATTCTTTTGTTTTTCTATACCATTTGTTGTGGGGTGTAAGGAACAATTCTCTACCAAGAGATGCCCTGCGATATAAGAAATGATTGGAAAGCATTGCTAATATATTTACCTCCACTATTACCCCTAAGACACTTGATCTCCCTGTTGCATTGATTTTCCACAAGGTTTGAATTCTTGGAACTTTCCAAACACCTCATCCTTAGATTTAATGGTGTATATCCAAAGAAAGCAAGAAAAATCATCAATGAAGGTGAGGAAGGACTTAGCTACCCCAATAGAAGATGTGACCATAGGTCCACACATATCACTATGAACTAGTACAAGAGGTTGAGAAGCTCACATTGCTTTGTCCTTGGGAAAGGACTCTTGATGATGTTTCCCAATTAAACACTCCTCATAGACAATGTTGGGTGGTTCAATATTTTCAAGGTCATCAACCATATGTAGTCAACTCACAAGTCACAAAGATCCATAATTGATATCACTGAGACATTGATGTGATAGCATGTCGATGTCACCAACATTGGCTACAACAATAACAAACCCTTTTTTCTTTAAAGGAGACTTCCTCGACTTGTGCATATGATTGTATTCCACATCCTAAGGCAACCACCTTGAAGCCATCACTCATGTCCTTTATACAACCTACCAATCGACCCAAAATTCCACCTTTTTATTGGTGTGTGTATGTGTTAAGTAGAAAAAAAGATTTGGTCCAACACCTAGAACATGAAGAACATCTCCAAACTCGATTGTATCGATGATGACATCACCACAACCCACAACCTATATGGTTGAAATGTCACCAATAACCACTTTCTCTCCACTATGATGCGGTCTATAATAGAGAAGGTGTTCATGCATGTTCATGTGTCAAGTAGCCCCAAAATCACAAAGCCAGCAATACCCACTTGCTAAGAAGAAGAGGACCGAAGTGCAAATTTTACTGCCAAATGTCCACTATGAGGAGATTCAACATTGTTGTCAAGGTCTTTGTTCCCTAATGTAAATATTATGAGCTCTTCAATTTTCTGAAAATGAGCAAGGCAAGACTTGAAGGGATGGCCCTCCTTTTGACAATAGCCGCTATGACTATTTTCTTCTTGGAGGATTTCAAGTATGCCCATTTACCTTGGTCGGACTAAGATTTAAGAGGGGTTGACACAGCCTTTGGATAGGCTTGATCTTCAAGGGGTGTCGAGTTAGCCTTTTGCTCTTGCTTTAATAATATCAACATTCAATTCTTTTACCTTGCAACATACTCATCAACCATGTCGAAGTCACCCACCTTGAGGTTGGAGAGTTCAGTTTCAAGTCAACTAACTCAAGTGGTATTCATCGTACCAAAAAGAGTTTTGAAGGTATCCTAGATTTACTTCACACTTTTGTTATCCTTGGTATGATGAATGAGATCAAGATCAACATACAGAGTGATCAACCCAAGAGCTTTGTCTTTCTTCAAACATACAATATCATAACTATCACCATCTTCAGTAGGATGCAACCTCACCAAGCAAATCCATAGACCTTTGCTTTGAAGGTAGGATAGTGATTTGATCCACCCAAGAATGATAGTTGGCCCCATCCAAATGGGGAAACAACCACTTTGAATCCATAGGCTCAACAACAACAAGATGGAAGCTCCTATTGGAATGACAACTTTAAAAATTCAACTTTATAGTCCAAATGATACAAAACCCTAGGTAACCCTAGGAATGAAGGCGTTGGCCTTAAAGAAGGGTGAAAGGGCCATAGAACACAATAGGAGGGTGCAACCCTAGATTAACGTTTATATTCTATAACCCCTATAGAAACCCTAAAAGAGATGATCCATGAAAACCCTAGTCTTGCAGTATAACAAAGACGCCACTAGCCAATAGTTTTCAAATTAGCAAAAAGAATTGAGGGAGTACGGTTCACACCCACTCTAATACCATGTTGAGATTCACAAATGAAAGCAAGGAATCAAATGGAAGCAAAACAAACCCAAATTTTGTAGTAAGTTGAACAAAGATAAACCTAATGCACTCAAGAAAGAGAGAGAGAGATGCCCAAGTACAAGTGTGCTACACAATAAATGCACAAGTACATATAAAAGAAAGAAATCATAAGCAAAAGAGAATCGCGGAGATATCAGTGTCCTTGGGCATAAAACACTTGATAAGGGAGATCAAGAAAATTACAAGATGTTTAGTGATATAATAAAAGAATAGAGAATATGGTCTTAGCCATGACTAAAAGTACAAAAAGATGCATATGAATGGGCCATGGCTACATGTACATATTGTACCAATAATTCCAACACAACCATGGTTCCCGAAATTTGACACAACCACCATTAACAGCGACAACAACTTCACTCTAGACAAGATAGGAAAATCTCCCTATTCACATGTGGCATCCGAACTTTCTTGAATCAATTGGAAACAACCTGGATCGATTTATCAAGGTAAATGCAAACTGGATCATGTGAGGTCTCTTTATCTTTGCACATTATTGTGTGAAGCTTGATTTTAGTAAGGGATTACCTAACAAGATGGTTATAGAGTGGATTGACATCAAATGGACCCGAATTTCTAGACTATGAATACAATGTTTAGATGTAGAACATGCCAACAAGCAAGTCACTTGCAGGAAGCATGCCCATCTTCAGGTTTCTCTCCAAGATCAAAAAGCAATAGTAGTAAACCCATATGTTGGCAATCAATAAGGAGAAAATCCTCTGGATCAACCCATAAGAAGAATACAAAACAACCAAAGATACCATCAATAGAGAAGATGACCCAACTAGAACCAAAAGAGCCAACTCATATTCCCAACCTCCACATGGGAGTGTTGTGGAGGAGGACAATGCCTTAATGTTATCTTCCTTTGTGTACAATGACCCAGTAAAGAATCTTTTTAGGGGGGATAAAGCACTCCCATGAATGAGATAATTCGAATCTAAAGGAGGTAGATTTAGTACCTAGTTTAGAAGCTTTAGAGAATTTGTTTCCTTCCAATCAACTCATATCTATTGAGCTTGCACCAACTTGAGACAACACCGCTAGGTGGATTGATGTTAGAAAGAAAAAAGGGAAAATAGATCCACCAATGCAAATCAAAATACCAAGTGAAATGTATCTTATTTTAGTATCATCGTAATTTAGTCAACCCAAGCTTGTCAAGGACAAGAAGAGGGCATGACTACTTATATGTGGTAGTCGAAAAGTTCAATAAGATGTTTATTTTGATGGCTTGTAAAAATACCATCAAAGGACAAGAAGTTGCAAGCTTGATCTTTCGAAATTGGTTTTGAATATTTTCCACCATCATCGTTGGATATTGTATATGGAGTCTAGACAACCTGAGGTAGGAGTAACAACCTCAAGTGATGCATTGAAGGCAAAATAGTTCATAGATAGGATCAGGGAAATACACTTATAAATTCAAGAGAAACTAAAGTAATCTCAAGAAAAATACAAAGCTAAGCATGATCAACACAAGGATGATGTCACACACCCAACCACCTGAGTATCCTTTTAAGGGATGGGGCATAAAATTTTCACTTTCCTACCACTCCCTTGAATTTCTCGAGCAAGGACCATTGACTTTTACTCGTCGAGAGTTCTTCGACGACTGTGAATTGTCCAAATTTGGGTTTTGGGTTGAGAGTTATGGCTTTCCAAAATCTTACAGGGCATTATTGGTTAAAAGCCACACAATCGCCACGTGGTTCCACTTCATTCATACCAGTCGACGTAGCCTTGGCATGACCGAAGTCATCGTCTTCTAGCGATGACGAGGCCATTGGAGGAGGGGTTACAGGAAAAGTCCCTACCGGGCTTTCGCAATTTCGAGCCTTCGACTCTCTATCAGTCTCATACAAATCCAAAACCTCCCGAAGGTCCGAAGTCTGAATTCGAAGGACTTCTCCCCATCTGAAATCTATGGTGGAGATGCGTCCACCCTCGGATCTGACGGTTTAGATTTATTCACACTTAACAAATAGCCTATGCTTGACGAGGGTCCCGCACTTATTTCACGTCCAGTGTCGCAATGACACATGGGTCTTCCCCAACACGCCACATCATCATAGCATACAAGGATTCGCCCAACCAGAGGTTGGCATTTGCCTAGCTCTTCTAGGCCTGTTAAATTAATTAATCGTTATCATAATAAAATCTCGCTCCTTATTAATCATTTATTTAATCCCCTCTAGGGTAATTAATCTTCATCAATTAATTCCCTTCGTAATTATGTTTCTACTTGGCCCAAATTACCGACCGAGTAAAACCAAGGATTTTCTTTTCCTTCTTACCTTGGGGATCCAACCCCAAGTATGATTTAATATTAATTATTACAACATAATCATGTTACCCCTTCATTTAAATAATTATAGTACTATTTATACTAAAATAAAGAAGGATCTCACTGCTGAGGTTTTCACGCAACGACTGACAACACGATTAGAAGGAATTTCTCGCGGCGGTTTGGACAAGAGCTCTTCTCGAGTTTTCTCCCCTCAGAGACTTACTCTACCATGGCTAGATATGATGACGTGATGGACTACTCACACGAGCCTGGAGAAACGTTACCTTGGTTAATGACAACTCGCAATAAAATACAACCAATCTCGGAACAGATGGGTGGGGTTTTACCTCTAGTTTCACTGGAGGACTTCTTCTCTCAGCTCTCAGGGGTCTCCAGCAATTTTCTGGGTCGGGCTTCAAAAGATTTCTCTTGGATAGGCGGAGCAGGGACTTTTGGGGTTGCTTCGCCACAAACATTTCCCCTTACCTCTTACTTAGAACCTGAGATCTCGTCTTTTATCCCAGCCGAAGGCTTTCTTTCACCCTTACAGTGTGGTTTCCCTATCACCTCCTCCCCTGTAAATTTTTCCTAGTCTTATCTGGACCCCGCGATACCAAACTTCCCTCTTTCCCTCCAACTTGAGCAAGGGTTTTATCAGTCGACCCCTCCAGGCTTAAGCTCACCTACTTCTACTCATGCTCTTGCAAACTGGGTTCATGGAGAACAAGGCACGAACCCGGCCCATCTCTACTCTTTCAAGGAACAAGTCTACTTCCAGGATCACTCAATAGCAGTGGAGGAAGGTTCATTTCAGCAAATCTTCAGCCAACAAACTCTAGTGAGTGGGTCTCAATTTTCGGGGGGGAGCCAGCCAATGTTGCACAAAACCCTCAGATCGAAAATCACACGAGAGTCGTCGAGTCAAGACACAGGAAACGCAACAAGTGCGTAGGATCTTCAAAATCAAATCTTGACTTCACTATGGGAGACGACCTAACCTTATCAGGAGTAGAAGAAATGGCGGACAAAACCCTAGTTGGAAAAGCATATGGACGTCAATTTAGCGAAAAAACACTAAAAGCTTGGGCAGTGTCAAATTGGGATGTGATTTTCAACCCGCCTCCAAAAATCAACCGACTATCCAAAGGTTGGTTTATGCTTACTTTCACAGAAAAATCTCAAGTTATTTCAATTCTCCAAAAAAGTTGGTTCATAGACTCCTCACCTATACTTCTGAAACTTTGGAGCCCCACATTTGATGTTGATAATGAGAGATTGGATTCCATTCCCATTTGGGTTCGAAAGCCGAGACTTCCCCCTCATCTCTAGAATGAAAAATGTTTTCAAGCTATCGGGAATCACTTAGGAGAATTCCTAGCCGCAGATATGGGATTCATAGATTCAGGGGAGATGGTTGTAGCAAGGATCCTAGTCTTATTAAACATAAGAGAAGGCTTAAAGGAATATCTAAATTTAATAGACTTGGGAAGAACCAGGGTGCAAATTCTAGACTATGAAATAGTCCCTTTCCACTATAGGAGGTGTCACGAATACGGTCATATCACCAAGGAATGCAAATCCAGCTCGAAGGGACTTAGAAACCCTCGCTCTTTTTCAAAAAACAGGCAGAACAATGAGATGCCAACCTCCAAAGATACCATCTCCCCCTCCACGGAGTCCTCCACAGGGGGCAACGCTACTAGCGAACAAGCAGCGACGCGGACTGAAGAAGTGGAGGATCCAGTCACGCAAGGAGGAGACCTGTTGGCTCTAGTCCCAGTTGGAAGAGAGACATCGACATCAGAAGCAGGCTCAGAGGCCATCCCACAATATCTAGTCGACAGCCTTTTGTGTATGCATATTACTATTTCCCGCTCAGCTAATGGTTTTTTTAAGGATTGTAGTTTTTCTTGTTTGAATGGAGGTTTTTCCCCACTGTTCCCTCCACCCTCTAGCTTCCCCAACCCTTTTCCCTCACACAATCCTTCGTCCTTTCCCCCTTCGTTTGATTTCCCCACTGATACTCCACTAAGCTCCGCGCCTGGCACCCTTCCCCCTCTGCCCCCCGAGGAATCTTCATCCAAAGAGTTGGAAGACTCAGTCCTCAGATACCAACTCCATAACAGGACCGTCTCTATTCCAAACTCTGACCATAAAGGATTGGGACCAAACCCAGAGATACAGAAAACAAAGAAGGGACGAGGTAAAAACTCACATCTGTACAAGGCTCAATCTAGAGCTTTGGTCGATATTGCTTCTGGTCGACAAAAATCAATTGTTGGGGCGCTTAGAGCAGTGAAAACCCTAGCTAGGGTTCACCCATGAAGCACCTCACCTACAATTGCAGGGGTTTGGCAAGTTCCCCCAAAAAATCCGCACTTAAAAGGTTGGTCTTAACAAACCAACCAGACATCTTAATTCTACAAGAAACTCTCTCAGACAAAGCGGTGGCAACAAAAATGCTCTCTACCCTCCTCCTAGGATGGGCATCCCATGGGTAAAAATCCCAAAGGTAGATTGGGTGGCCTAGTCATCGACTGGAGATCTCGAAAAATAAAACTCTTAAACTCTTGGGCAATGGACTCTGTTCTAGGAGGTGATTTTCTGTTGGAAGGGATTGGAAAGGAGATCAACATAATTAATATCTATGGGCCACATACAGATCGAAACACTTTCTGGGTAAACTTGTTTGCCAAAGACCTACTGAAAACTGAACTACTAATCTTGGGAGGAGATCTAAACTTCTCTTTGGGGGAAGCAGAAAGTTGGGGACCAACAACCACCCAGACAGCCAAGCAGGGTTTTTCAGGCATCTGTTGGCCTCCAATGGTCTTATTGACGTGGCCCCCCTTAAATTGTTACCCACTTGGAGGAATATGAGGACAAGGGAAGCCCGTGTTGCAAAAAGAATAGATCATTTCTTGATCTTTGAACCTGTTGCATTGCTTCCTTTTCAATTTTGTCAATGGATTGGAAGCAGAGGTGAATCAGATCACTCACTTGTCTGGCTCGAACTAGAAGGAACACATGATAAACTGACAACCCCTTTTAAATTCAATCCCTCTTGGATAAATGATGAAAGCTTTCAACAACTGATCAGGACAAACTGGACCAACTTAAGAAGTACAAAGGACACTCCAGCTGGCATCCAGTTTGCGTCAAATCTCAAAAAATTTTAAAAAATGGTCATTCCTTGGGCAAAAGCAAAACAGATTACAGAGGAACAAGAACTACAAAATATTGAGGAACAAGTCAGACTTTTCCAAGAAGACCTAGAGGCAGCATTTATTTCAGATGAAGCTCGTGAAAATTTAAAAACTTTAGAAACAAGACGAAGAATCTTGCTCGCATAACAAGAGAATTCATGGAGATTGAAAAGCAGAGCTATATGGCTAGAAAAAGGAGATGAAAACACTAACTTCTTCCAAGCATATGCAAAAGGAAGAAAAGCAAAAAACACTATTTGGAGCTTAATGGATCAGAAGGGCAGACCCTGTACAACCTTTGAAGGGCTAGCAAACTTGGGTAAAAACCATTTTCATACCCTTTTCAAAGCGGTCAGGAACATAAATATCGCAGAAATAATAAAGGTGGCTTTATACCTCCCAAGCTATGTGAATAAGCAAGGGAAACAAGCTTTGTTCGCCAAAGTCACAAAAGATGAGTTAAAAGAAACCCTACAAAACTTCTAGAAGGACAAAAGCCCAGGACCAGACGAGTGGACAATTGAATTCTTCAGGGGATTTTATGATCTGATTGGCATAGATCTACTAAAGGTAATCGAGGAATCTCGAACTAATGGTAGAATCCATGGGACTTTCAATTCCACTTTTATAGCCCTCATCCCAAAGGTAAATGATCCACAGACCTTCGATGATTTCAGGGCAACCTCTCTTTGTAACTGTATTTACAATATTATTGCCAAAATCATTGCCCGCAGGCTAAAACCCTTACATTCAAAAGCCATCTCCAAGGAACAATTTGATTTTCTTGAAGGAAGACAAATTCATGAGGCAATAGGGGTTGCACAAGAAGGCCTTCATAGTCTAAAGACCACAAGATCAAAAGGAGCATTCCTAAAGATCGACCTTTCAAAGGCTTTTGATAGAGTAAACTAGGCTTATATCCGTCTTCTGCTCACCCACCTAAGATTTCAAATTCCATTTATAAAATGGGTAATGACTTGCATTTCCTCTGTTTCTTTTGCAATACTCATCAATGGGGCAGCCTTCCCCTTCTTCAAATCTGAAAGAGGACTGCGACAAGGATGTCCCTTGTCACCCCTTCTCTTCCTACTAGTAGCGGAAGGTTTGAGTAAAGCTCTCGATGCAGCAGCCAGATCAGGGACTTTTCAGGGAATTTCAGTCAAAACAGGGCTGAGAATCACACACCTTTTATTTGTGGATGATATCCTCATCTTCTGTAATGGGAAAGTTGGAGATGTTGAAACCTTGGCCGACATCCTCTCATAGTTTCACTTAGCCACGGGCATGATAATAAATGAACAGAAATCAATAATATCTACCTCTGAATTGGACGAAGAAGAAAAGGAAGTATACCAAAGACTTTTCCCCTTCACTCTCCAGGATATCTCACAAGGAATAAAATATTTGGGCTTTCAATTAAAACCAAATAGCTACAAGAAAGAAGATTGGGAATGGTCGATAGCAAAACTAGAAAAAAGATTAAACGGTTGGAGCCTCAGATGGTTATCAAGAGCAGGTAGACTCACGCTGACAAAATCAGTGATGGAAGCCAATCCAGTTTATTGGATGTCGCTTGCATGGATTCCAAAAGGATCTATGCACGTCTCATCTGGTCTAGCTCAGGAGAAAAGTTTACACAGCCTTGGTCAAAGTGGGACAACATAGCTTTGCCAAAAGCTTTAGGAGGCTGGGGGCATTGAAAAACATTTTCCTTTTCTCAAAGGCACTTGCAGCAAAACCTATTGGAGGCTCATCTCAGACACCAGCTTGTGGACACTTGTAATAGCACAAAAATATATTTCCCCAAATTCAATTGAAGATTGGATTAGAAGCCCACTCAAAGCTTCATGGAGGCTCATCTCAGACACCAGCTTGTGGACACTTGTAATAGCACAAAAATATATTTCCCCAAATTCAATTGAAGATTGGATCAGAAGCCCACTCAAAGCTTCAACAAATGGCTCGATTATTTGGAAAGCAATTCCTTCCCAGTGGTTGGGGACAATCTTGCTTGGAAGGTGGGTAAAGGAAATCAATTACGAATAGGTACAGATCCATTGGCAGGAAGTGGGAACTCTCACATTCTGCCAAAGGACCTTATTGAACAACTCCACAAGCAAGGTATCTTTTACCTCTCTCATTTAGCCAACCCCCCAACCACAAATTTTTGGAAACAAGGTTGGAAAAATGCAAATCTTCTTGGAATCGTTGGGATTCAAGAAGAATCATTGACAAACTATATAGCCTCACTCAAAAGAAGCCACATCAGATTAACTGACAGGGAGGATGAACTAGTATGGCAAAAAGATCCAATAGGCTTCTACACTCCAAAAGCAAGGTACATAGCACTAAACATTAACCCAATGCAACAAAACCCCAAATGGTGGTGGAAAGGTCTTTGGAAGCTAAAATGCCCACAAAAAGCAAAAAAAATTATGTTGGCAGCCTTAAACAATCGAATCCCAACTTGGGAGGCCTTGAACAAGCGTCAAATAGAAGGCCCAGGAAGATGCGCCCTCTGCAAAAATGCAAATGAAACCACTCTACATATTCTCATCACCTCCCCCTTCTCAATAAAAGTTTGGACTAAAACATCAGTAAGTCTAAGACAGAATTGCTTATGGGCAGGAGAATCCATGGAATCGGCTTGGAAAACTTGGACAGATACCCCAGGAAATAAAGAAATCAAAGCACTCCCTCTTATAATAAGCTGGGGAATCTGGCTAGCAAGAAATTCAGAAATCTTCAAGGAAAAAGCCACAATCCCAGAACTAATAGTAGCACAAAACCTATCAATCCTTGCCCATTCCCCCCAGACCAAATCTTCAAAAACAATAAGAGCAAGACAACAAGAGACAATAGATATTTCAAGACCCTGGGCTTATTATGATGGTGCTACTCAAAACTCTGTATGTGGAGGAGGAGTTGTCCTACACCTCTCTGAAAACCATAGTTTCCTCTTAAAATGGGACTGGGAAGGGGGACAAACAATTTTGTTGAACTTATGTTCATGAAGCTTCTACTTCTTTTTGCCAGAGAAAAAGAATTACATCATTTACAAATTTTTGGGGACTCTATGAATGTAATAAATTGGACAAGTAAACACCAAAATTGTCACAGCATTTTGCTAAGTCCTATTCTGGAGGAAATTTACAAGCTTTTGGACACTTTTGATACTGTGGTTATCGCTCATGTATACAGGGACATAAACATGGCAGCAGATTCATTGTCCAAAGAAGGATTGCAGCTCCAACAAGGGCAATGGCATATCACTGAGAAAAAAGGGGAACACTCAAATGCTTTCTATCACATGCCATTTATAGAAGAACGAGAACTACTACAAGTTTGAAGAATCGGACAAAAGCTACTTACCTGACAGTCTTACTAGCAATCTTCATTAGATTAACCTGCATAGGCACTTCTTCACTTACTCTTTCAGCACACTGTATAAAGGTTTTATCGAAGACAATACAATCTGATTTTGTTTCTGTTAAAAAAGACAGACATAATCCACAATAGTGGTGATCTTCTCTTGTATATAAAGGACATTTATAATCAGAAAAATTGTACACCTTGTCCTGGGTGAGATTTTGTTACTTATTTTAAGTATGATACAGCCATGAAGAGAAGGCATACAAATGCCCACCTATCTTCAACTATAGCACACACTTTCATAGTGTGTAGTGCTCTAGAAGCACCTACAAAATGTAATTTTGTCCCTCTCAAGGAATAAAAATTACGCTTTTTTCTTTGGAAAAAAAAAAATATAATTAATTACATTAAAATTGTACTTAAGTTTATTAATCTAACTCAAGACATAAAGCATTTATCCTCCCAATATTTCCAAGAATTCCCAAAGCCTAAATTCTCTGGTAATATAATCACAATTTATTTTATTTACTAAAAATCATAGTATATCGCTCAATATAATAAGTATAAAATTCAATAATTTATACTTATTAATTTATAGCATTATTTTAAAGGGGGGGGTGAAGAACTTCAGGTCAACTCCTTCGGCTCCTAAACACACTCTCTATTCCTCAAACTCCCAAAGTTCAGAAGCCCGAAGTGGTCCCACGCACATGGGTTATAATATATATATAATATAATTATTTGGAAAATGGTTGACCTCATCCACGTAGGATTTTATAATATTATAATATATTATAATACCATAAGCCATTAAAACTTGTAATTGAGAATTATAATTTTCCATTAAATGCTTTCCTAAGGAGACTCCAGGCTAGAAGCCTTCGGGAGTTATCACAACGCAATCACTTTCAACATCCCAAAGCCCCAAAGTCCCGAAATCCCAAAGGAGTCCCACTTATGCACGTTATACATTATATGTTAAAATTAATGCAATTGCAAGAGACGTTCTCCAAGAAGATGGCAAAGACCCTAGTTGTGATCTAGGGCCCCCAGTGCACTCCTGGGGTTATTGGTCAGGGACCAAGCAGTTTGATGATATAAGTCCCTAAATGTATTCTAGGGCCCCTAGATGTGTCCCAGGGAATCCTTGCTTAGCGCTTGGATTGATCCTTAGTTGTGTACCTTGGTGGTTAAGCCCCTAGATATATTCTAGGGCCCTGGATCTATTCTGGGCTATCCTGGTCTGGGACCAGGAAGATTCTTGGTCTAAGTACCAAGCTGAGATGATGTGTGACCTTCTTCTCTCTCAGGATGGTCCATATAACCTAGGAGCAATTAAGAAGAAAGGCATGATCACGCCATTAGCCTTCCACATATGCTAGGATGATAAAAAAAGCTTATAATTTATATCGTGGGACTCATGTGGACAAATTGCCATTAAAGAAGGACTCGACTTTTGACTATCTTATTGTTTATTGATGAAACCCTTTGCTCGAGTTATTACCCTCCTAAATTTATGATTATCTGTTGGTTTGAATTTATATATTGGACTTACCTTTTCCTAAAGAAAGTTGGCCACCTTGATCTTGAAACCCACCTCATCAATTTGATTTATTACCTTGTTGACTTACTTGTGGTCTATTGGATTTGCCACTTGATTTTTTAATTGGTAAAATATTATTTGTTATTTTTTAGGGGTTAACCTAACCCTAAGCTATGTCAAGTGGACTAATATGTTAACCCTATTTTACCTACCTAAAAACTATATATAGGAGTGGTCTCTCCCTCCCTTGACTCACTTGATGCATGCGATCTACCTCCTTCAAGCCAACGTTGAGACTGAGGTTTGTTGCGGCTCTTATGGACAGGTTTACAAGGGTCTTCTCAGTTCTCTCTTGCGTGCACCAGCCTGTCGTGGGTCTATCCCTACTAGTCGTGACTGTTTGTGTTTTTCGTTTGGACTGTTGGTGTCCTTCCCTACCTACCATGGGTTTATTTTTGCTATTCGTGATTGTTTTTGCTTATCGTTGAGGTTCCTTGTATGTTGTTGACAACCTTGTGGTTTGTTGGTGCCACCTTGATGGTTTGTTGGTGCCGCCCTTGTGGTTTGTTGTGTCGCCTTACTCTTTCTATCAACCGCTTTGGTATTCATGCTTTGTGATTGGATTGTTAGGGCTGATATTGGAATGGTAATACTTGTCTCTGCTTAATGTTGGGCTTAATGTGTTAAATCAACCTAATGTTGATTGTGGTTTTGTTTTTCCAGCCCTAGGTAGGACAGTAATTTTTATTCAGCCTAATACTTGGACAGTGGCTTGGACTGTGTTTTGACTTTGGTTTTCCAGTGTGTTGAGTTCTAATTTTGCCTACTTAACCTAAGAGTCCTTGGTTTTGTCCCTATGTCCATGAGGGGATCTATCTTGAGGGTTTGATCAATGACTCACTAAGCTTTTCTGAGCATACACTAAAGGAAGGCAATAGCATTGCTCACCTGGTACATTTGTCTTTTTCTACAGCTATGGTAATACTCATATCTGGGTTGTGTATGTTATTTATTCACTAATGTTGTTAGGTTATGCATCAAAATTTTTAAATGTTTTGTTGGTCATAAATTACAGTAGCTAATGATTTAAGAAATTTAAGAAATTTTGTTTCCAACTAGTTTACTATTTCTGCTCTTAAATTCTAACATTATAAAATATTTTAAGGAGAAAAAGGTTGGCCATATCCACGTGCAGATATTACAATGGACTTTATTATAATATAATATATTATATTACACCCCTCGAAAACTGCACCCAGGGTTAAATAAATCTCCAATATTATATTTAATATTGGCATGAGGGAAAAACTTCAGGTCAACTGCTTCAGCTCTTCTACACACTCTCCAATCCTCAAACCTCCCGAAGTCTCGAAGTCTGAACTCCCGAAGAGGTCCCACTTGTATTATATCGTGATATGAACACAATAAATTATATAAGAATATAATATAATTTATTACATTAAATGTTTATCATAATCAATTACGTTGAATATAATATAACGTAATTAATTATATTTAAATGTTTATGCAAACATTGGAAAGGGAAAGGTAGGTTCGAGCCTTCGGCCCTTTTAGCTCATGTATGTTATCACCCAAGCATCCCGAAGTTTTGAAGCCCCAAATTTTAAGAGATGGTTTAGGCATTTAATCTCTGGTCTCTTGATCTGATTTAGCGTGGGAATCACCAATCACAGATCATTTCCTGGTGTGTTTTAGCATTAGAATAGTATTATATTATATTTTCTTTTGGTCTCAGGCCTTATACTCCATTCCCAAAAAGATAATATATGTATTCCATAGCCTTGCACAGTTTCAATACTTGGAGAAATTTAAATGAAATTATTTTCCCATACATCAAAATAAGGAAAAGAAATATAGTTTTCCAGTCTTTAAAAATTAATTTAATAAAATCATGATCCGAGAAAATTTCTCCATTCTTGACTTAGAATCTAATTTACCATTTCTTTTCCTCTTGGGTAAAAGAGTAAATTTTCTCCTTCTTACCAAGCTTTACTTTCCCTCCCTAAATTTAAGGAGATGGTCTTAAAACATGGATTTTCCCCCATAGTAAATTTTGGTTTTCTACCAGAAGTTACAACTCCCCAATTCAAGGAAATTCCTTCCAAGTTTGTTGGGATTTTCACCCCTAATTAGTATAAATGTTTATTAGTTTACTTTCCTTCCCTAAATTTAAGGAGTTGGTCTTAAAACATGGATTTGCCCCCATAGTAAATTCTGGTTTTCTACCAGAAGTTACAGCTCCCCGATTCAAGGAAATTCCTTCCAAGTTTGATAGGATTTTCACCCCTAATTAGTATAAATGTTTATTAATGTCCAAACTAAATTTTAGGAGATTTTATATTATAATTTAATTAGGAAATTTCTTCTTTATTTTTCTTCTTTATTTTTCCTCATGCTTATTTATAAAAATAAAAATGGTATTTATCCCCATTGGGCTATCTCCTTAAGGCCCAAATACCATTATGAGACCTGGTATTTTCTAAGTGTTCTGACATAAAGTTCCAAGACACCTTAAGATCATAAGCAAACTTATACAAAAAATTATGTCTCTTTCCTTTCAAATTCCTAAAGAGGTTCCAACTGTACTATTTGTCCTCATTAGAACATAAGATGGGTTGTAAGCTAGATGAGTCTGAACAATCCTATCCAGAATTCTTCTTTTAGAACAAAAATAGCTAAGAAGTAAGGAGATAAGTTAAAATAGAGTTTAACTGAAAGCTTATTCATAAAGTCACCTAAGTTCCTGTACTAGTTTAACAGAGGCTGAATTTTCATTTCTCTGGAACACTTGTTATCGCCTTTCTATAGTTAGATTTATTCATACATATATATGCTTCTATAGGTGATCCACCCACATTCTATTCCAAATATGAATGACTACCAGTCACTAACACTTCCTTTGTCTAGATAGGTACAGACAGAAGGTAAAATCAACAATAAAGGTAATTTTCAGACCCCACTTCAGATTTCTCAGTTACTAGCACATCAACATCACAAGTTCTCTTATTTAAACAGAATATAACTCCAACATTCATAAAATTCACAGAATTCATATTATGAGAGAAACTATTCAAGAACAATACAAGGCTCAGAACAACACTTATCTGAGATTTGAAATCAATTGGCAACTGCTGAAGGGTGTTCCCTTTTCCACCCAACCATAGGCACAATTGCTTTTGAAATGGTTTACAACTACCCACCCCCTAGATAGATCATGATGCCCTGAGAGAGATTCTTCCTTCTGTTCAGATACATCCAAGGATGAAGGATATTCATTCTTCATTGCATCCTCTGCTCAAAAATGACTCCCAGACTCAACTAATTATCTCCCCCCTTTTCTGCTTTCCATTTTCCATTCATTTCTTGCCTTCTTCAGCAAGATTTCATGGGTCAAATCCCCTAATTCGTGGGTCAACCCAGAATCCTCTAGATGGGTATTTTTCTACCCATGCTTTTGAAGCAAGGCAGTTCTGGTACAACACCCATTCTTTTTCATAATATGGGAAGCTGATAGTTCAACTACCAACTTCCTCCATGTTGATTTTTCAATAACCTAGGCTTAAGCATAAAGTTCATTCCATTTTAGCATTTTACTTAAACCATTAATGTTGCAGCAACCAGGATCACAAGAAGAAGCACCATGCACAAGAACACAAGAAGTATCATGGGAAAACCTTCTCAACAAGGAAAGAAAACCCAACCAAATCCTTTGCTATATTCTTCAAAAGAAAGACCTTCACCACCAAGAAAACCTAGCACACAAGAGGGTGCGCAAACCCTAGAAGACTAGCACCCAAGAGAGGTGTGCACTTTTCCCAAGTAGATGTATTTGCTGAAATTTCCAAACTCACACAAAAGATATGATTCCACAATGGGGAATCTACCTTTACTTATACTAACCTGAACCTGCCAACAAAAGTGTCTATTGGCACAACAGGGCCGACCTCTCTATGTCTTATTATAATTAATACTAACCAGATTAATTATCTTTTACATTTATTACTAATCACATTAAGGTGGGGTCGACATGTACCCTTTACATTACAATCTGGGTTATAGGCAGGTCTGACTCTTGAACAATATAGCAAGGGCTCTGATACACCCACTAGTGCTCATCCACTAGGGGCACATCCATAGGGATGTACATATCTCTGGCTCATTGCATTACACAAAAGAACCAAATCTTCACATGTTTACCTGTGCTCGTCCACAGGCACGTCCACTCTACAGATCTTCTTTCCCACTACCTCACACAGGAGAATCATCTAGAGTTTCTCGTCAACTCTGCTGCTCAAAGGAGGCTAATACATCATCTTCATTTATGTTCACATGACGATGCACCCAGCACTTCGAAATTTCACACGTTCACCTTGTGCTCAGCCACGGGCACGTCTAACTCAACAGATCACCTTTCCCACTGGATAATCATCTGGAGTTCTTCTCAACTCTCTGAATGGAAGAGGTCATCTCTACGTTCCAGCTCTATCTCAGGTAGGAACCGCGTATCCTTCTTAGGGGCTTTCTCTCAGGTTTGTAAGCTGGAGAAAGACTCACATAGCTACAATGATCCACATCTCACAGGTTTGTAAGCTGGAGAATCTCTCACATAGCTGCAATCATCAACACTCCCTCTCAACTAGGGAGGCATTCTTCATTATGCCAAGTCTCACATGGATGTATTCTGAATTTTGTCTTGGTTGGAGTCATCAATACTCCCTCTCAACTAGGAAGGTGTTCTTCACCAAGTTGGTTTGGTGAAGATGTCTGCAATCTGCTCATGTGTAGAAAGGTGTTGCATGTGTACAATTTTCCTCTGCATCATATCTCTGATATAAGGATATTTCATCTCATCGTGTTTCGATCCATCAGGAAACATTGGGTTCTCAAGGAGCTTTACACAGGTCTCTTGGTTATCATCATAGGATCCATCTCATGGTCAAGTAAATCTGTCAGAAGCTTGTGAAGCCATATTGCTTCGCACACTTAATGCTATATAATCTGCCTCTATGGTACTCAAGGCCACAGAGTTTTGTTTCCTGCTGCATTAGGAAAACCATGGCAACCTTCACGGTAGAACATCAACCGGATGTGCTCTTCCGGTCTACTATACTTTCTTCTCAATCTGAATCAACATATCTTGCAAACTCAAGTTCACACTGGAGGCATATCTCAGGCCATATCTAATTGTGCCTCATGTATATCTCAATACATGTTTTGTTGTTGTCTAGTGAGTCTGTCTCGGTTGACTCATGAAATGACTAAGCACATTCACTACATGGCATGAATCAAGTCTGGTGTTAACCAGATACATCAGTGATCCAATCAACTGTGGATCAATCTCGTCTGAAACATCATCAATCTTCTTATTTAAATCCATCATGGTGAATTTTGCATTCTGTCATACTAAACTTCTTTAATATTTTCACTGTATATTTTCCTTGAGTCAGGAAAATTTCATCGGTCCTATGTCTGTCATACTTCTTGTCCCAAGAAGTAGTGCATCATACTCAGATTCTTCATCTCGAATTCAGAAGTCAAGGATTACTTGTTGTAACATCCCCAGCCACCAACAGGCCGAGAAATGCCACTACTCAAACACTTAACTTATAGCTCTGAAACAATATTGTAACATCCCAGTATTCAACTGAGTTGTGCCACATAAATTTTTCTCTTCAAATACATACATATACACACAGGCATATATACATATTGAACTGCATGCAATTAAACATATACATACAACACTCTTGTGGAAGCTTCACATATAAAACGTAAACAAACCATTACATTCTGTAAATATACGACTTCATACTGAATTAACATTAAACATAGACATGCAGCATATACAGGGGAATACCCTTAACATACGGACAGTTATAATCGCACATGTGATAAACCCATAAAATAAGCACGTAAATAACAATGCAGCATGTATATTCATCACACAATTGGTACTTATCTTGGTAAGAATGCCACCAACTACGTGCAGACCGTCCACGAACCTCTCAACCTTAGA
>SNQJ01S0065383.1:0-31785 GCA_010110895.2 Picea sitchensis | reverse complement strand
TGTCTGGTTCAATTTCTAGGGTGGTTGTCCTTTAATCTCAATAACCACTCTTGCAACAAATGCATGAAATAGTAGAAAAATACCTCATGCAAGTCGCTAAACACGTATTTGTCAAGATATCTGTGTAGTGTTAACTTAGGATTTCTATTGTCCTTCTACGCAAAATCAATTTCCTTTGTTTCCAACCATCTTTCAATCTCTTCCTTCATTGGATTCCATGGCCTGAACATTTCCTTCTATAATTTCATTCTCTGCGCGTTTCTTCAACGGATCTCGTCCACTCAATCACATGCAGTTCCAACTGACAACATAACCATTTGTTGGTTATTCTTTAACTTCTTATTGGGATGACTCAAGTTCTGATCTCAACAAGTTTCCAACAGAACACTAAAAAACTATTGGCCCTCCTGGTAAACCAGAAGGCAACGTTGCACATAAGGTGCACAACACTGTCTCACTTGAGACAACTTTTATGGGTGATTGCAATACTCAGGTGTTTGCAGTTTAGGAATGAGTGGGGATCTGTGGTTGGGTTCTTTCTTTCTTATGCATTATCCTTCTTAATTATTCAAGTGCTTCTATGATTTATTCATCTTTAAACCTATGCATGCATGCTGATATACCTAGTTTAACCATTCATTCATAACTAATGATCAATAGAAAGTAAACATTCATTAACAATTACACAGAACACAAGGTTTATCATGGTTCACCCCCTCCTGGGGATACGTCCACAAAGATCTGGCTTCTTTGCTCTTTTATTTATTCTACTGCAAAATCTTGCATTGCAGGCATTACATCTTCAATAATATGATCATGACGAGGGCAAGAACCCTCTGTGAGGTGGACTAGATCACACCAGGCTCCTCAGCCTGTGACCTAACCCTAAAAAAATAGCTTATTTGACTCTTCTACAAGCTTATTACAATCAACCACCCCAAAAATCATACTAATCAGCTCCCTCTGTTATGATATGATATCTCCCTATATTTCACTCTCTCTCTTTACCTATACCTCCTAGGTACTTATTTATACTATTTTATAGGCTTATAGCCGTTATAATTCTTATAAAAAACCCTAACCCTATCACGGTTACGCTGGTCTGCCTGCATGCTTCGTTGCTTTTCCTCCTGCATGCTTCTTTTCCTTCTTTTTCTTCCTGCTGCATTCTTGCCATCTGTTGCTTGTGCTCCAAAATTAGGTCTTTCTCAAAACAAATCATTCTCCAAAAATAGGCATGCGCCCAGAATAAACTCCTTTCTCAAAACAGGCCTGCGCCCAATAAATACCTTTTTTTTTCTTCGTCAAACCATGCTTAGATTCGCTTTGGCTTCCACCTCTCTCTATGAGCATATAAAATCCCTATATTCATATATGTATGGAAATTAAAACACACCCCCATAATCCCCCAAAAATCCCTACATCTGTAGGTTTATTAAAATACCTATCTCATCCCCTTATTACCAAGCAATATATTGTTTAAATTTTGAGTAATTTTTAAATTCTCAATATGGTATTTCATAAGTAGTGTAGCCTTGTTATAGTCCACAAGTAGGGAAAGAGCCTTGCGGTACTATTAACTGAGCAGTGGTTGAATGTCAACAACTTTGCCATTTTGCATTCCTTAGCTCTTTTGCACTTTTCCCTCGAAACTCGAGGAAGTGTGGAGAATAAAGGGAATGGATATAATACATCTCACAGTGTACTTTTACAACCATAATTGAATCCAAGCCCAGCATTAGTATTTTACGAGAGTGTCTCCCTTCATAGTGAGCGATAGTATAGATGGAAGAGTTTCAATTGGGAGAGGTGGCATGTCAAAGGTGAAGTTGGAACATTGACCACTCTTAGTGCATTTTACCATCACTAGAGTCACAGAAAAACTGTCTCATTTGCCACATAATTTCATGATCTTCCTCCTCCTCATCCTTTGCTATGTAATTTAAATTTTGTGCAACTAAATGGAATAGAGTGGAGACACACTAAGAAACAAAGGCTCAATTTGAGTTTGCAAGTTCAGTATGTTGTATTGTTGGAAATGACTAGATGACTTTGACATAGTATTGTAGAGAAACTTGTGGTAGTTTGATATACCAACAAAGGCATAAAAAGTCAAAGCATTAGGTGGAAGTTTGACGGTTTTAATAGAGAAGCAATGAATATCAACAAGGTTGGAGTGACAAATAGTTTCAAGAGATGTTGCTCCCTAAAGAAACACTTTCGATATAAATATAACACTTGACATTCTTCCAAAGAAAATATGAAAACGAATTTTGATTTACTTATATTGATGTACATGGCCCCTATGATCAATGTACTAAACTAATCTTGTAGCAAAAGGACCCTCTTTTCATAGACAAGTTTGGGAAGTATCTTGTAAAAATTTAAGATATAATCAAAGTTCCACCATGCTCAAAGTTCTGTGCATGGTGAAACGATGCCCCAGGGGGGTTTTCCCCATTTTGAATTGACGTAGATCTTTAATAAAATGACTAGAATACCATATCGATTGGAATTCTAACTTCCTTTATCATTGGATTTTGACAGTTGGAATAAGTTTGCTACAAGTTTACACAATGCCATGCTCCACCGCTCCCTTGAATATTTTCATTGCTACTTTAAAGTAGCAAATAAAAACCTCCTACAAATGCCATGTTACCCTGCTTGATTTTAAGAAAGTCATCATTCCTCACAATTAGTATGAGTGAACGTTAAAAATGAGAACCATCATTGAAGGAAACCATCAGTAAATCACGAATGCTTTAAGAGATTTATCTCAATTTTATATAACAACCGGATAAGATCTCTACGTCGCCGACTCGGAGTCCCCTCATCACGACTTTGTTGTCGGAATCGATGATGCATTTTTTTTTTTCTTAATAATACTCGCGACTCGAGTGGGATGACTGTCCTCTCTTATCCTTACACGTGGAGGCGCGTAAATTGAATGCTTGCACGCGTCCAGCCATGGCGTGTATTTCTTCTGGATGTCTCGTGGAAGGTTGAAAGACGGACTGTGTAACTGCTGCCCGCCAACACAGCAGGTTTTACTCGATCGATCCACGTCCGTCGACACCCGTTTCTTCCCCTGCAAGCCACCCGTTATATAAATCTGCAATCTAAATCAACTTCACTTCACAATCTTACAACATAATCCCACTTTCTGTCAATTGTGCCCCGCGTTTGAATTCTCTGTTCACTGTTCAGACATCGTTGGATCATAGGCTTTCAAGGATGAGTAGAGAAGAAGCAGAGAGAGAGCAACTTTTGCAATCGGATTACACAGACAAGGTCGGTCCCGCCGCCGGAGCGACGAAGAAGATCGTTTATCCAAAGGTCGAGATCGAAGGTTCGATTCCCCCGGCATCGCTGCATGAAGATTCAACCCTCTCAGAGCAAGAGAGCCGAAAATGGGGCACCAAAGTCATGGGCGCTCCCGCGGCCCCCTCCGCCCATCCTCACAACCAAGAGGCCGCCATGTGGACCGCCCCAGTGGAGCACCCGACCCCCAGCTCGTATATCGTGAAACCATCTCCAGTACAGCATTCAAAGAGTAAGCTCGCATAAACCATCTCCAGTATTTATCTTTCGTTTCTCTGATTAGATTCTCTGTGCGCAGATCCTATGGAGTCGGTGCTGCACAGCTTCAACAAATGGACCAAGAAGGCTGAGAATTTGGCCTCAAACGTCTGGACCAACCGTAAGTATAACTTCAGCTTCTCGTACAGTTATTGCCTGCCTGCCTGCCTGCCTTCGTTTTGAATTGACAGACTCCGTTTAAATGCAGTGAAAACTGGGCACAGCGTACCGGATGCGGCGTGGGGGAAGCTGAGCTTGGGTGCTAAAGCCCTAACAGAAGGAGGCTTCGAAGCTCTATTCCGACAGACGTTTCCCGTCTCCCCAGAGGAGAAGTTACGGAAAACGTACGCCTGTTATCTCTCGACATCCACCGGCCCCGTTGCAGGAACTCTGTACATTTCGACCATGAAAATCGCCTTCTGCAGCGATCGCCCCTTGTCGTTCACCGCTCCCTCCGGCGAGGTGTCATGGAGTTACTACCGGGTAAGTGCTGGCTACGTTTTTGAATCCTTTTCTATGTAAATTGGCGGAAACTGAACTGGTAATTGTAACGAATGCAGGTTGTAATTCCGTTGGCGAATCTGAAGGCTGTAAATCCGTCGACGAACAAAGATAATCCTGCGGAAAAGTATATTCAGATCGTGACGGTGGACCGTCACGAGTTCTGGTTCATGGGATTTGTGAACTACGAGAAAGCCGTGAGCAATCTGCACGAATCGACTCCTCGAATNGCTGTAAATCCGTCGACGAACAAAGATAATCCTGCGGAAAAGTATATTCAGATCGTGACGGTGGACCGTCACGAGTTCTGGTTCATGGGATTTGTGAACTACGAGAAAGCCGTGAGCAATCTGCACGAATCGACTCCTCGAATCCAGCAAACTCAGCTTCCAATTCATGAGCATCATCCAGAACCTTCGACCTTCAACCCCACAGCTGCCCACGTGTATTAATTTTAATGGTGGAATGTGTTCCTGTTCATGTGTTTTCTTGGAGTCGCAGACAGTGTCTGGCATTTTATACTTACAGCGATTTTATCTTTATTGTCAGTTTGTATATATATATATATATATATAGAATGTTTGGATATGTCAAAACCTTTGTTCATAGCGCAATATTTTTTCACCAAACGGCTATTTTTATAAAGTTTCTAAATTTATTTTGCTAAATAGAAATATTATTAAATTTTTATTTTAATTTATCATAAATTGACCATTCTTATTATTATTTGTTCATCGCCTGAACAGCTGCGGGCCCGCCACCGCTCTCATATGGTAAAACCAATGGGGCAGAGTTCCATAGAATATTTGGCTTGGCTTTGTCTAATTGTTCCGACCCGAAAAATCGTATTTATTTCTGGAATATTTGGCTTTGTCTAGTTGTTATAGCATCCTAAAAAAATCTTATTTATTTTTTAATAAAAAATAGATTAAGCATATTGAAAAACAACAGGAACATTTCTATTATACAGATATAATTATTAGAAATTTAACCACTTCGGATTAGAATATTTCAACGACTAAATGTATCCACATATAACCTGAAATTATTAAAAGATATATTTTTCAAGAGGGTTAASYTGRAGTCATTATCCATAAAASATAKCAKTWWTCWARASGKTTWAKTTGGAGTCATTATCCATAAAACATAGCAGTAATCTAAACGTTTTATTTTTTCTAAAACATAGCAGTAATCTAAACGTTTTATTTTTTCTTTTGGAGGTTTTTGTTGTTTTTGTTTTTAGTTTGTTTTTGATTGAAATTTGACGATGAATAGTTAGATCTGCAGATTTGAGTGGACAAGTTTGTATAATCTGAGTGTTTTTGGATTTTTCAGCAGGTCGAATCCATTTATATCTAAACGTTTTATTTTTTCTTTTGRAGGTTTTTGTTGTTTTTGTTTTYMGTTTGTTTTTGATYGAAATTTGACGATGAATAGTTAGATCTGCAGATTTGAGTGGAYAAGTTTGTATAATCTGAGTGTTTTTGGATTTTTCAGCAGGTYGAATCCATTTATATCTAAACGTTTTATTTTTTCTTTTGGAGGTTTTTGTTGTTTTTGTTTTCCGTTTGTTTTTTATCGAAATTTGACGATGAATAGTTAGATCTGCAGATTTGAGTGGATAAGTTTGTATAATCTGAGTGTTTTTGGATTTTTCAGCAGGTTGAATCCATTTATGTATTCAAAAAGACAATTTAAACAACAGAAAATAGAGCTTTTTTCTAAATTTACATCACCAAATTTTGATCAATTCCAATAAAAAAAACTCAAAAGATAAAAACCCAAAAAATAAAACGTTTGTTAACCATTAAATAAAATATATATATATATATATAAAATATTTTTCAAGGTTAGGTTGGAGTCATTATCAGAATAAGGAATAGGGGTAGTTGGGATATAGTCAACTTGATATTATTGGAAAAGGAATAAAGGAATTTTAAATGAAGACTTTCTATTTTATTATAATATAATCTATGAAAGTAATTATTATTTTTCGATAGATGTTTTATTTGATGGATCCATTCTCCTGAAATCGCGGGGCAAAAACTTAGGGGGCCCCAATTTGTGGAGTTGTGGCATCCACCCACATTTGGTTTGGGACGCTTGCTTAACCACTACCACAAATTATCCGCTTGGTCCGCTTATGTGGGTGAGGAGAATAGATTATGTGAGTGGGGAGAGGAGATGAAAATTGGTTTGGGGTCGCTCGCCTAACCACAATTACAAGTGGTTTGTTCCGCTTATGTGGGTAAGGAGATTTCAACTCGTCCGTTTATGTGGGCGCACGAAAACCATTGAAATGGTTTAGTAAAGATGACTTCATTGTATACAAACATATATATTATAAAAATGCATTTAAGAAAAGAAAACATATATATCATAGGAATGCATTTAAAAAAAATTGCATTAAGAAATAGCTAAACAAAAACAATTTTATTGTTAATTTGTTAAATGAGATTTGCGTAAAAGTTTTTTTCATTTGTGTATTGTGTTCAAGGGTCATTTAAGGATGGAACCCCTCATATTGTAGTTAAGGTTAAATTTTAACTATCAATATCAATGTTATAGATCTCCATTGTTGCATTCTATGATGCCATTTTTCATTATTTTTATGTATTGTTAAAGTATGTAGCCTTTAAAAGGCACTTGTCTACGGGGCTCCTTTGTTATAGGGAAGATTGAAACACAATTGTGATTGTTGTCAGGATCCTAGTGTGGAGGTAGCGACACCCGTGAGGTTCCAAATCTATTTATCCCAATGCCTAATGAATACTTGGGAGGAACCCTATATCCAAAATATATTCCAACAAATTTTTACTTTAAACAAAACACACACATTTCCATATTTAATAAGTAACATAAACAAGGGTTTCCTTAATGTATTTGAGATTACCTCATTGTATAATTTGGGGAAAATATCATTCATGGTTTGGGAAGTACCATCATTGCTAATAGACATGAGGTTTTTGTTGCCAACTTCAATAATAAGCCAATCACTAAATCCATTATCAAGTATAGGGACGACTATTTGAGACTTCCCCTTGAACTATTATTAAGCATACTTATTTATTACATGTTTGTTCTATGTCATGATTATAATTTCAATGTCTCTCGCTAAACCTATCTTGTCATAGATGGAATTTATTAATCAACAAGAGTTGCATGCAACTTAGTCCCTGTGATTTTATTTGATGATTTTATGTCCACATCCATGACATGCAAAATTCTATTACCACCCTGTTGACGTGGGAAAAATCGTCCTTTGTCAATAGTAGGGGTTACCCTCGATAAGAAGTTCCAATTAGACCTCTCACCATTTAGAATAGGGAACCCATCCAGATTTTGGCTCGACATCCATTTCTGGTTTTGGTTTTACTGGTTTCGGCCCAATCCACCGATGAAGGTTTTATAAGATAAAGAATGAAATGCAGCCAATCTAAGATGCATGCACTTGGAAAGAACTAAGATAACCAGAAAGTAAACATAGATCCATCCAAACTCCTGTCAAGGGCCCATGAAATATTTCACACAAACTAGAGACAACAACATGAATAAACAACTACAAATACAAAATAGTGTAGCAATTGAACAATCATTTACGGTTCTACACCCACAAGTTTAGAAAAATATCCTCTGAAGAACATAAATAAGAATGAAACCATCATACATAAGAATAGTGTACAACATGAAGTGCATTCTTACACAGCTCGAATGTTGAGAAAAACACAAAGGAATAGTCCACAATACGTCCAACGCAAGATTCAAATCTCTCCCAAAAATAGCTTGGCCAAACTATCTTCTCCTCATTAAATGTTTCAGTAATAGTACATGAAAGCTCCAAGGAAGGATTCTCAATTTTAGTTAACACTGTATTCCGAAAATAGTTCAGAAAATGTACAATGCTTGAATAGAAAAAAATCCCCTTTCTTGGATATAACCCCCGTATTTATTAGAGTTCAAAACAACTCTTGGCCTTTCACCTCCCCCCATGACCTTTCATTTACAAAATTTTGTCCTTATCCTCTTCGTAATGATAAGAGGACAAGATAATAGTTACATTTTGGATTTGTATTTTAGCACTGGTGGGCTGTCATTCATCGTGAATCTTCAAACCCTGTTAACCGTGTTTCATGGAAATCTTCCTCACAATACAATAGTGTAGAAAGAGGTGCCAATAACAACCTGTCGAAATGATCTCCTAAGCAATATCCATTCTTATAAATAAATTTTCACCGCAAGTGCCTATTGCTTTTTCAAACAAAAGAAAGAAGGCTAGCTAGATGACCTATTAGAATCGAAAGAGACCCTGGTCGTATTCACTGAGAAAATGTAGCCTCCTCGGGCATGGGCTTCGTAGAACGAGATGTTACAAAGGCTACGTTCAGGGAAATAATAGGGGAAAGCGATCGAGCTTGGAGAATATATCAATGTACTGTTGAACCGACTACCCAGGAAGACTTTACATGTACTTCCCATGCAACCACCGAATGGACGATGCTGGAACGACAATGTTTTTGAGCCCCCCCTAACCATTTACATGTATTCTCCATGCAAATTCCAAATAGACGGTGCTAAAGGAAATAATAATGGGCACATTGTTCAATACATTTCATATACTTGGCATTGTTGTAAAAGTAAGACGAGTAGGTGTGTCTATTGTAAAGAGTTTCTTGACAAGTTTTGAATTGCAGCTAGTGCAATGAACAAGTGTCAATAAGTGTAAAGTGAGCATAGTTGGGATCTTGAAAGGTGTTGTATGCCTACCTATGAGCTGCTATATATGCCCGTTGATAGTTTTTCATCTTTTTTGGAGTAGATTGACCTAGAAATAAATCTAGTCGAGCCACCAAGTTGTCACTCGTTCCTTATATGCGCACATTGAAGTTATAAATATACCTACACTCTCCTAGAAAATTGTTCTAACCTAACTTTCATTTTTCCAGTGATTCTTATAATTTAGCTATTGTTTTAGAAAAATACTGTATAAATTAGGTTAGAACAATGCCCTTTTAAGTTAGGTTTTAACATGCGTAGATCCAGACCGATACCCTATAAATAGTCACATATATGTTGCTCTATAAATAGTCACAGATATGTTGCTACTGCTACACCCATTTGTTGTGTGTGGACCCTATTTGAATAAGATCAGACAGGGAGAAACCTATCGCCTCACTACAACAAATGGGGTTTATGCCACTGAGTAATTTAGCTTATGGGTTGTCATTCTTAGACTATCGAGAGAGGAATCAGACACTCCCTTCCCTAACAATACGATCTATACTCACAGAGTCCTTAACTCATGAATGATATCACACCGGCTCATGATCTCACAATTAAGGCTTCATATCAGTATGGAAATTGGAGTGGACCACACCAACTGGGAGAGGTAGAAGTACATTTAGCACAAGCATACAATTTTTTCATTTCCCTACTGTAGGCCGGATTACGACTGGCTCTGTCTCTAAGCAAAGGGATTCCTATAACTGCAACTAGGTATGGAATTACTACTGGGTCTACATGATCTATTGTTGTTTTGACTCGGTCAACTGATTCATCTAATTCATCTACTGTCTTTTTTTATCTGAAATTCTGGAATAAAATTAAGAACAAACTGGCCCCTTTTTTGTTTTCCCTCAAATTCGGCTTGTAGGTAGGTTAGAGGGATTATATCTCTAATGGTTGGATGGCTACTCTTTTGGGGCTTACTAGCTGGGGACTTAATGGTGGGTTGGTCCATCGAAAACCACTGCATTGCAGACAAAGAGAGATGCCAAATATCCTTCTGTGGTATGTAGGTACTTCTACAATCCTCTTTCCTTCACTGTTTTTAACACTATTTTAGTGGGTACTCGCTACTACTTAGTAGCCTTTTTAAATTTAAAATAAAATTAAAACCCACTTGAAAACCCAAGCGAATGTTGTGTTAGCCYGTGCTTTACCTTAGGATAAGAGGGTAGAGTGTTTCCCTTATGACGCAACAAAAACCAATAGTCGACAGAGTTACAATTTATTATAGAAATTTATTTATGTGTTGAGAGATATTTTTTAGCAGCCACTTCTTAACTTTGGGCTCCCTTATTCTTATCAAAACTTCCCTCCCAATTGAATTCAACCTACGTCTATATAAATTTTCTCACTGTTTCATTAGTCTTAAGCTTCCATCGAAATTACACACTATACAATTTTCCTGGAGTTGTTGTAGGAAGGAAGTAGGGCGCTTGTTAACGTCCCAAAAAATAGGTCAGATATTATTTCATCCAGTCCATAAGTGGGATGAATATGAATATGCATAAAAATAAAATGAGGACAATTGGAATTAAAATAAGCTTGGAAAAAATAGTGGAATTAAAATATGCCTTCTTGTTAGATCAAGAAATTACTATCACCCCACTACACACCTTTGCTTGCAAATGGTGAAAGTGATGACAATGGCTCTTATCATCTTTCTTTTAATAGTCATGGATTCACCCGCACTCTGTCTTGATGCATGTGGCTATATTTTACTTAGTTATTTCAGTTTGAGTGGTATATCTCATTAAATGTTACATCCATTTCATCCCAATCGTAGATCCGTGTTGTCCTTTTCACAAGTTCTTATTAATGCCATGTATTGTTAATGTTAATGTTATAAACCTCGCAATATACAAAGATCACCTAGAGAATCAGTGTTAGTTTTACCCTCTTGATCCAAATCAAACTGCAAAAAAGTTCTCCATCCAACTCAAACTGTAACTGTAAAAAACTTATCGGGAGGGACATCGCCACTACTACAGTGGAACTTGTTGTTGATGGTATCCGAGTTAATTGGTTTACATTGTACTAATGCATTTTCAAGTTTATGTTGTTTAGGTAGGCATTATCTATTGGAAGTGCCTTCAAAAAATATTGTTGGTTATTATTTAACTTCTTCTTGGGCTGACCTAGGTTCGGATCTCAATAGGTAAATAACAAAACCCTAAAAAAATATCGGCCCTCCTGGTGAATCAGAAGGAAACGTTGCGCATAGGGTGTACAACACAGTCTCACCCGAGATAAATTTTATGGGTGACTGTAATACTCAGGTGTTTGGAGTCTAGGAATGAGTGGAGATATGTGGTTGGGTTCTTTCTTCCTTATGCATTATCCTTGTTAATTATTCAACTACTTTTATGATTTATTCATCTTTAAACCTATGTATGCATGCTGATATACCTAGTTTAACCATTCATTCATAGCTAATAATCAACATAAATTAAACATTCATTAAAAATCACACAGAACACAAGGTTTACCATGGTTCACCCCCACCTGGGGCTATGCCCACAAAGATATGGATTCTCTGCTCTTTTATTTATTCCGCTGCAAAATCTTGCACTGCGTGGATTACATTTTTAGTAATATGATCATGATGAGGGTAAGAACCCTCCGTGAGGTGAACTAGATCAAAAGAGACTCCTCAACCTGTGACCTAACCCTTAAAAAACTATCTTATTTGACTCTTCTACAAGATTATTACAATCAAGCACCCACAAAATCATACTAATCAACTCCCTCTGTTATGATATGATATCTCCATATCTTTCACACTCTCTCTTTACCTAGACCTCCTAGGTCCTTATTTATACTATTTTATAGGCTTATAGATGTAACAATTCTTATAAAAAATACTAACCCTATCACAGTTAGGTTGGTCTTCTTGCGTGCCACATTGCTTTTCCTTCTTTTTTTTCGTTTTTCTTTCTTGTCACCTGTTGCGAATTGCTTTCGCTCCAAAATTAGGTCTTTCTCAAAACATATCTTTCTCCAAAAATAAGCCTGCGCCCATAATAGACTTCCTTCTCAAAATAGCCCTGTGCCCATTGGGCCCCCAACACTGACATGTGGCTCGTCCGGAGTCACTCAGGTGGTGAGCGCTCCCTGTACATCCTTTGCCAAGCTATGGAACTTTCCTTCTAATTCTTCCCATTTGGATCTCGCTTGCGCATCTTTCTTCATGAGCTCCTCTACCCTCTGCATTGTGATGTGTTCCATCAGAGACTCTTCACTCTTGGCATGATCCTGAGCCATACTTGTCTTCTCCTCCTCCAGTTCAATAATTATTTGTGTTGCTTTCTCCAGGAGGGGTTCTAACTGGGCTTGCCTTGACTGCTTATTATTCTGCGCAGTCTTCAATTTTGGTTGCAGGGTCTTCATCTCTTGCGTGCCTTTCAATCGTTCTGTAATGCTCATGGAATTTTGTTGCTTCTTCTGCTCCTACATTGCAGTGATGATTTTTTCCTCTTGTTGGTATAGTTGTTGGACCGTGTCATCTTCCTCCTACGTCGTCCATAGTTGCGCGGTCCTCTCAAAACGTTCTGTGACCTTTTTGGCTTCTCTTTCCATCATTTCTATTTGAAGGATTGCCTGCTGTTCCCTTTCAGTTGTAACTTCAGGAGGGGTGGTTGGTGTTAATTTTTCCTTTAGTTCCCCGATCTCCTTCTTATAATCTTCGATCATCTGCGCGATGATTTGAATATGTTCTTCAACACTGCTCATAGATGCCTGCACGATATCTGGAACTTTTGTGAAGACTTCCTTCATCTTCTGATCCAATTTATCTATGCGTTGATTCTCCTCCCGTGTCTATAGCTGGACCTACTCTACCACAATTTCTAGTGCATCCTTGCTATCCTCTGTTGACTTGCAATTCTGTCATATCTTCTCTGGCTTGTGATTGCACTTCCTGTGTGACACTGACTTGTAGCTTCTACAATGCCTTCGTTGGTATTTTAGCCAATACCAACTGTACCTGCGTCAGGTATTTAAGTGGCATCTGTGCTATGGCCTCCTCGAACTACAACATATCTGTTGTTATTTGGAAGCTAGGAATTTCTTGCACTACGAGTTGGATTATGTCTTCCTTGTTCTGTGTGGTTCTGTCCCTAGCTTCTGTCGCTTGGGGGATCCGTTTTGCTCCCCTCTCTTGTAGTTGGGATACTTGTATCCATTTTAGGACCTACTTAATGTCGACCAACTGGTTCCTTATCCTTCCTCTTTGGTTTTCATCCTCCTCATACTCTTCCACCGTGTGATCCTAGACCCTCTCTGTGACTAGATCAACATCATCCTCGATGATTGTGTATTCCGAGATTTTTTTGTGGGCCTTGTCCTTCTTGCGCAACCCACCTGTATGTATGATCGATCGTTTGGGCAGCCCTGTCTCTTGCAGAGTAGTCTTCGACATGGTTCCTTGTGTCGTTGTGTCCCCCTTCCTTGTTCCTCCTGCGCGGGAGCATTGTACTTCTTTCCTATATGCTCTTCCTTATTTGGGGCAATGCCCTTCTTCTGTTGCGCTATCTTTGGACTAGGCTTCGTCCGCTGTGTTGGTTTCCTGGTCATGGTGCTTCCCCCTGCAGATGTCTTGGATGGCCCTGCTTCCACTTCTTTCCCTTTGGGCATGTCCTTGGTGATGACTGGGAAATTCCAGTCATCTTGCCAGTCTTTTATTTCCCATTCAACTTCCTCTACATTGATGCTGAATCAAAGTTGCAGCCATACTTTTTCTGGATCCCTGCATGCCTGAATCCACATATTGTGTCGCGTAGCCTTAAAGTTGGTTATCCCTTGGTACTGTGCAATCACCTCGGGAACTATTCTTTAGGTATTGGCTATATTATCTTCCATGTCGCTGAGATACCGAGCAAAAGTGTTGGCATTTCCACTTCTCCACTTGTAATCAAAAGTGTTTCCCAATGATGTGTACCATGCTACGCGACATCATCCTAATATGTCACAAAAATATGAGTAGGTAGGCTCTTTCCATCCAATTAGCGCTATCAGTATAATGCCCCAAGAGTAGTGGAACTCAGTTCCCAATTCCTGCGCATCCTTGCAGTCGTCTTGATCCAGGTGGATATCGGTGGCCACCCACCTTTTCCAACTGGCTCAAAACAATTTTTTGGCAATTTTGGTAATTTACTATTTTTAGCAGTTTTTCAGGTCTTGAAACTTTTAGAGCCGTTTTGAGGCCCTAAATGATGTTTTTTGAGAAAATGGGGAGAAACATGGAACGAACTTCCATGTTTCCATGTTACCCCCAAAATGAATCTCCTTGACGATACCTTTCCAACGGGCTATCATGCACCTAAAACAAAGATCGTATGCAAAAGTTACGACCCCGGAAGTTGATGTACTAACTTACCCAAACAGGGTCCACATGACTTTTGACGCTTCATCTCCTAGGGTTAGGTTTTTGGATGTCTAAGATTTTTGGCATTCCTTTTTATTGTAAAAAGGTTTTCAGAGCCTCATTGTAATCATGTTCTTACGAATGAGCGCATTCGTCACATCTCTTCTTAGAGATAAGTCACCACCATTCCATCAAGCTTGTTTTCCGCTGCATTTTACAGTTTCAACTTATTTCCTTATTGAATAGAAAACCAGTTTTACTGTATCTCTGTTATTTTGTGTTAAGCACTTGTTAATAATCTATAGTCATTTCGTTCTGCTCATAAAATCCCAATCATTGGTATCAGAGCAGTCTTCTCGTTGTCGTCTTAATGCATGTCCTCAACGAGGTTGGAGTACAAAGAGTTGGATCTCAAGCTTCTTTCTCTTGAGGAAAAAATATCTCACATGCCCAAGTGACCTCTCCGGGTAGGAGAAAAGAAAGATGACAGGACAAAAGATCCTTTCAAAATGTTTCTTGAGGAAGCCCTCACGCAACAAAGCAATGATATGATGGATAGTTTCGTGCAAATCCTTCGACGACTACCAACAGGCGACACATCTTCTTCGGTGGAGGCGCCGCCCCCTTCAAGGTACAAATAAATTTCGATATTCCCATATTTGAAGGTCATATAGATGCAGATGTTGTAGACAAGTGGTTGAATCTACTAGAAGGGTATTTTTCTGTCCATAACTTTTCGAGTAGATAAAAGATTACTTTTTAAAAGATTACTTTTGTGTTCCTCAAAGTCGCTCCCCATGTCAAAGATCGGTGGAAAACTTTCAAGGAACAAAGGATAGAGGAACCCTCATTATTTACAACCACGACCACCTGGGAATCCTTCGTGGATGCTATTAAGGAACAATGCTACCTGCCTAAGACGATTTGTATACCAAATGGACCACACCGTGGCAAGAAAGAGACTAAGCAAAGGCTGTGATTTCACAAATATCTTCCATACCGCTACCTGCCAGGGTATCAAAGATTGAGTGACACCGGTGCCTTTCGCTATCACTATGTTCGCGATAGATACATCCGCATTCCAAATGGATTCTCTCGGACATCTCTTGATCCTTTGCCATTTCATCGATATCAGCCAAATCACAAAAGCTCAAACAAAGACTCAAAATTTAAATTCGAACCCTCACAAAACCTGTGAAAGGGCGGCCCCAACCCATAGAACAAAGGATAGAGAAAAGTTGGACATTTGGAAAACCAATCCAAGCCGCAAGCAGCAAGGACATCAAAAAGACAAAGAAAGACATCTAGGAAGTGGCACGACTTCCATAAGAGAGGCTCCTAAGTATTGCAACCGCCGATTGTCGCCAAAGTAGTCATGGTGGATGAAATGAAAGCCTTAATCAGATGTGGGTTCTGACTATGATTTAGAACTAGAAAGGGGAAGACAATCATTGATGCGAACCCACCCATCGCTACCACCAAGCTTCAGTCGGTGGAACCGTGACGAGCCGTATAAAGGAGAGCTCTTCCATTCAATACGCTGCATGTGGGTAAAAGGCATACCACTGTACTTCATCTTTGATAGTGGTAGCCGAAGAACCTCATCTTAGCAGGTCATCATGCAAGGGTCTCTACCGATAACGCCAGCACCCACAACCTACACCATTGGATGGCTCCGCCTAGGAAGCGGGATCTTCGCTGCTAGCCAACGGGAAGCACGATTATCGATGACATTAAGCCCTTCAAAGACGCGGTATTGTGCGTCAAGGCCCTCTTGAAGTTTGTGATGTTCTTTGCAATAACATTATTTATGGAAATGTCATGTCATATATGAGTTCAGGCCCCAGTGTTATTATTACTTTGAACAAGAAATTGCATACCCGGAATTCCCACCTAGTGCTATTTCCTGATCTCTACTTCAAGAAATGTAGGAAGGTCATCTCTCGACGAGGAAGTTTGTCTTTCTTTGTGATTCGCCGTATCGAGCTTAAATGTCGCCGTTTCGTGATTCAGGGTCTTTAAGGCCCGACCTTCCCACACGAAAAGCAAGTAGATAAGGTCATAAAAGAATACTCATATCTTCTCTCACCTACCGTGGTACCTCTCGCGATTGCCGTGTCAAGCACCCTGCACGATTTGACCTCGACATCACGCCTAATGGGCTGGCCTATTGTCGCCCTTCGTTAGAGAATGAGGAGATTACAATAGATCCAAGAACCGCCCAATAAGGCATCCATTCCAACCCATCACCTTGTGGGAGTCCAATCGCGTTTGTACATAAGAAATATGGAACCTAGTGTGAATTGCATTGATTACCGGGCTTTGAATAAAATCACAAATAAACTCCATAATTTGATTCCCCAAATCGATGAACTCCTTGATCAGGTCATGGGGGCCAAATAATTCAAGAAGATTGATCTGAATTCTGGCTACCACCAGTCCCGAATAGACAGATGTATGGAAGACCTTCAAGTCAAAGGAAGGCCTTTTGAATGGTTGGTCATGCCCTTTGTTTGAAAAATGCTCCAAACTAATTTCATGAGGATGATGGAGCATATCCCGCGGACCATTCACTAATACTTTGTAGTGGTGTATCTAGATGAGTATTTTATTTACATCAAGACTTGGGACACGCACTTGCAACATATTCAAGAGGGTTACGTACACCCCACGATAGCACAAGCTATACCAATCCTTGGAAAATTCTCCTTTGGCATGGATTGTGGTCCACAATTGGGCTACATCATTGATCAACATTGCATACATGTGATCCAACCAAGATCCAAGTCATCCGCGGATCAAAGCCCCAACCACACTTACCGAGCTCAAAGCTTCCTGGCCTTTTCAATTTCTACCGCAGTTCATGTTGGGATTCTCCCATATTGCATGGGCCCTCACCAAATAACCAAGGGGGGCGGTAAGGCAAAATTTATGTAGGACGGTCCCAACAACAAGCGCTCGATTATTTGAAGTAAACGCCAGTTCAACCCCAATAATTTCACTACTAGACCCGGCGAACAACCCTTTGAGATCGAGACAGATGCTTCGTACTTTACCGTGGTGCCATTACTCAACACGACCACCTCGTGGCATAATATAGTGAGACACTATCATATGTTGTCCGGAAGTACCCTACTTATCGGCCACAAATGTACTCCATTGTTCAAGCCTCATCGCCAGAGGAGACATTACATCTTTGGGAAGGAGACAATCATTTACACCGACATAAGCCAACGCACCGCACATAAGGAAAATTGCAGATGACTACCATCAAAAGTGGTCCACATTAATTTCGCAACAATCCCACCTTAACATCAAGTATAAACATGAAGCACCAACCGCATCACCAATTTCCTTAGCAAACCGCCAGCCGTGACACTCACCATGGTGCTGTAATCTTATGCCATGAAAACTGGATGGCCCCAACTCTGCGAGAGACGTGTAATCTAAACTCTCCACCACCTACCAAATGTTGTGCACAAACGCCACGCTTGTCGATAATTTCCATCTTTAGGATGGGCTGTTGTGTCATCTAGGCCATATATACATTCCATCAAACGAGCACATGAAGATGATCTAGGAATACCACTACAAATAGGTGGCAGGACACTTCGGCACCAAAAAGACAGTGGCGATTCTACAAAAAAATTTCTACTAGCCAAAAAATTGACAAGATTTCGGAAAGTATATCAGGTCCTACAATTCCTGTGCTATTTCGAAACCAACCACTAATAAATAGGGCATGTACACCCCTCTTCCTACTCCCGATGCCATGAGAATCCTTCAATGGACTACATGTCGGCCCCCCCATCCACCAAGTGGGGAAATGATCGTGTTTTTGTGGTTGTTGATCGTTTTTCTAAGATGGCGATTTTTGTTTCTTGCAAGAGGAGCATCACAATGGAGGCCATTTCTAATCTCTTATTTTAATGAGTGTGGTTGCATTTTTGTATCCCACAAAATATTATCTTAGATAGGGATATTTGATTTCTCAGCAAATTCTGGTTTAGCCTCTAGTCACTGCTAGACACTAAGGTCACAAAATCCATGGCCTTCCACCCCTGCATGTGATGGCTACAAACCCAGGTTGTAAATTGAATGATTGTGCATATGCTTCACATGTATACTCCCAAGAACCCTCACACATGGGATGAGAGCCTTCCATGTCTAGTATAGCTACAACTCTGTGCCCTCGTGATAGCTCAACCATCCACAACCCCTTTAAGGTAGGTTTGGGATTACAAACCATTGGGTCCCATAGATGTTGCACTTCCCTCATGGTCACCTCGACCAACTCATCTCCTACTCCAAATCCCGTTTAAAATCTACCTGGTTCATTGAACGGATCTAGTACATCCAACAACATGTTCAAGATATCCTACATAAGTCCAATGGACAAGTACAAGCAATGCCATGATCAACATCGGGTGCCACATAAGTTTCGTGTGGGCGACAATGTTTGGTTTCACTTGTAGAAAGAATGCCTTACAGTACCCCATCGGAATATTCTCCCACTTCGTTATGGGTCAGACACCATCACCAAGGATGGGGTGATAATGCTTTGAGCTCAACATTCTCCTTTCCTTGGCCTACACCCAATGTTCAATGTGGATCTTCTTCTCCCTTATTTCCCACCATTACTGAACACCTCGTAAGATAATAGAACAATCGACACCAACAGAGCTCAACCTCGACTACATAGAATAGGCATCCAAAGGACGATTGTGATTACATATATCAAGTTCACTCGGCAACAAAGGATCCAAAATTATCACCGTTAAAGTGGCGTACCTCGCATCAAGGAAAGTGGATCACCTGTGGCCAAATTCAACAAAAATTTCATCACTTGATGGGGGAAATCAACGAAATAGAGACTCCATTATTATGAGGAGGATTGATCCGCGTGGATATCGGGGGCCACCTTACTCTTTTCCAACTGGATCAAAATATTTTTCTCGCAATTTTGACAATTTACCATTTAGCTGGTCCTCAAACTCGTTTTGAGGCCCTAGACGTTAGAAAAGGGGAGTATCATAAATTCTTCGAGCCCCCAAAATGAATCTCAATTTATTCTTTCCAACGGGCTATCATGTTTTAAACGAAAAATCGTGATGCAAAAGTTACAACCCCGAAGTTGATGTACTAACTTACCACAACTGAGCCCACATGAATTTTGGCTTTCTTCATCCCTTAGGGTTAGCTTTGGACGTCTAGGGTTTTTTGCATTCCTATTTATTGTAAAAAGGCCTTCGTGAGTCTCATTATCATCATCATCTTCTTGCTAATGAGCCGTGAAAGCCATCACATCTCTTCTAAGAGATAAGCCACCACCATTCCAACAAGCTTGTTTTTCGCCGCATTTTACAGCTTCAGCTTATATCCTTATTGAATAAAAAACCAAATTTTATCAGATTCTCATATTTTGTGTTAAGAACCTGTTAAGAACTCAGAATATTTCATTCTCTCATAAAATCGATCACGCTCTAGGAACATATTCACAAGTATGGGTCCACTGCATGGTATCGTTGGCGCGACTGGTGTTGCCAAGGATAACTCCTCGGCAGGGACTTCCTCCTTGTGACATTTTTGAAGTATTTTGCATGCCATTATTTTTGTTGCCATCTTGGTGGTTGCGTCATCGATCCATTTTATGATAATTCTAATGCATCTCTTTAATCCCATAGGTTTTTTATTTCTTCTGGAGTGCCTTTTCCTTGGTTTTACCATCCATACTACATGGGCTTCTCAACATTTGATGTAAGCTTTTCCTACATTTACCTAAAACACCGACATCACTGAGACTCCGTTTGTCCAATCCACAAAAATCCTCCGCGGAGGACCACCAGTAATCCGCTGATGTATTTGTTCACATATTTCCCCCTTCCAAAGTGAGGAATATCCAACAAATTAAGAATCCATGTATTTACCAAGCCTTCCACCCACTTCTTTGGTTGCAACATTGGATCTCCTAACGACCCTGTGCCCAGGCTATCCATATGCAATTTTTGTGCAAATTCTGGGAGTTTGTTGGTGTCAGATACATCATGGTTCCAGTGTACCATAACCTTTCGACAAAACCTAGTAAACTTGGAGTGGCCTACACCTCATATGGAATGCGCGGAAAACGCATCGGTGTATCAGCCGCTCAGATGGGGACCGCACGATGTGATGTTTCCCCTTCCTTTGTGCTGGAATGTTGGATGTCCCAGCCTCTAGTTCTACTTCCCATCCTGACTCTAGTTGCCCCATGATATCTTCGAGATGCACTTCCTCCTACTGCATGGACCCCACCATAGGTCACCGTGACCGCGGGTCTGCCGATTTTGTCCTTTTGCTATCAAATCCATTTGTTTTGCGGGATGCTTCAGCCCTGGATGGTTTTTGTGGGTTGCCTATTGTTAATGGTTCGCCCTCGCACATCATCGTATGAGTCGATGTCCATCCCTACCATCATCTAGCCCTCTTTCCTCTTACCAATGTGGCTTTCACCGGGTTCGTCCAGGAGAAGGAATTGCATCGACATCGACAACTCCCTCTTTCTATGCCATTTCCTGCTCCACCTCTATAGTTTCTTGTGGTCACTGAAGACTGCTTCGGGTTTTGAGTGTTGTTTGAATTGGTGTGCCAACCTTTGGAGGTTCCATATTGGGTAATTCTTCCTTCTCTGGTTGAACTTTGGCTGCTACGATCTCTGAACTCACCTATTCACCACTTGTCTTCATGCTCCTTAGCTTCGCGGGTATGTAAATTCACAATATATATCATTTAGCCCACGTTTTAGTTATATACGACGTGCCATAATTTCCTCGAATATTCTTGGATATGCTTCTTTGATGGTCATAAATACGTTAAATCTTGTCGATCATGCTTCATTAAGTTTCATAAATGCTTAATTCATGCCTTTTTACCCCAACGAAGCCCATCGCTGGCATGTTTTCTCCGGGTGCTACTTATTGCCATACTGCATGTTTCTTCCTCAGAATTTCCTGCGCGCTAGGTTTGCTTCCTCACGCCCATATGTTGCGCATGGTCACTTTTTTATTTTCTATAGTGATGATTGTATTGTCTGCCACTTAATCTACTAACATTTTGCATTTTCCTTCTTTGTCTTCCTTTTCTTCTTTTTCTACTTTTTATCTTCCTTTTATGAGTTTTCTTTCCTAATATCTACTATAGTACACTATATACATGACTTCTTTATTGCACTACAACTATTGAGAGTTAGTATGTCTAATCGCTCCTTCTATTAGCCATTCTAATTACTATCGATCATGCCTTTCGGTTCTATTCCTCCCAAGTCCTTTTAGCTACATAGATCCCCCACCGTGACAATCTTTACTTCATATGTCCCTAGCTAATGCATTCTAAACTAACTAGGATGTTGAAAAACTTTAATGTCATAGAGAAGAACTAGATATCATTCCTTAAAGATTTTTTAATATGTTTGTCACAAGATTTTATCTCTTGTTTTCTGTGTACTTCCCGGTGAAATCCTTCCAGAATCCTATCCTTCCATTTCCATTAGTTTTATTATCCTCTCCCGTGACTCACTTCTATAATGTTGGTAATTTCCTTTTCTACATCACAGACTGGTTACCAAAAATTCTAATGACACCACTACTTCATGTCCATACACCAACCAATGGTTTTTGTCCCATCAACTTCTTACATGTGGCCCTTTATGCTCACAATACTGTTGGTATCTTCAAGTCTTGACCATCCCTGTTCACATTGTAGATCTTATTCAATGCATTTTCCAAAATATCTTATTAAAATATCCACTATTCCATTTGCCCGAGGATGATATGGTGTACTCTCTAGTGATAGAATTCAAAACTCACCATAGCCTTGATGAAAGATAATAAAATGAGTGCCTGTCACTCATTAGAGTCCCCGAAGACATCCAACTGCGATCACTGCCCAAATTAAGAAGTGTGTTCCATTCTACACCGCAGCTTTGATCGGTGCCCTTCTTCCCATGATGCTGGGTATTCACGCTAGCACGATATATCTAGCTCTCACCTTTTGCCGGTGGATTAATAGGTCCAACAAAGCTTATTTCCCATGTCACTCATGTAGAGTCACTGTGGTCTCAAGTATCTCATCTCCTTGTTGGTTTTCCAACCTCCTACGTGTACATCACGCTATGACACAATATCTTGGCATTTATGGATTGTTTCCACCTATAATCCTCAAGATGTAATACCTTCTGCATGGCATCTTTTCCTGCATAGTGTCCTACATCTATACCTTCATGAGATTTTGCCAAAATTTCGGCCGCTCATGTTCTAATACACACCTCAAATGATATATGCCTCATCTTGTATAAATGACCTCGCAGAATGAGTTGATAGTCTCAAGTGAACTATGATCACTGTGTTTTTTCTAACAAGAAAGCAAAGTCTTGTGGTGAAACCCTTGTACTTAAGTATTCAACAATATTAGCTAAGTATTCATCAACTGTTCAGACCGAAAATAACTATGCATCATGGAAGTTGTCTTCCAAATTAGTAGGTTCTTCTCCACTAGTTACCCGTTGATACGCTTATGACACAATCAATAATGAGAAGGGAATATCCACCTTGTCTATTTAACCCAAGCCGCTTGGAATAAACCACCCTGACGGTTTTATGGCCCGCATTAACCAAGATACTAAAAAATGATTAAAAGATGTAAACTAACTAAATGTACAATCCTATCAATCAACACATTAACAAAATTTCTTAAATAATAGTAGTATTATACACAATAGATATATACAATTACAAGGTTTTAATAAAGCCTCGCGAAAATGATTGTTTTTAACTGATGGATCAAAATAAGATGAAAAATAAAGGAAACTATTTCTTGTACTATAAGTGACAAAATAATAAACAATGAGTGAATAAGATTGTAAATGATATAATAATAATGGACAGCATTTAACGCTTAAATGATGCAATCATTATTATTCGAAAAATCAAAACCAAATAAAATATAAACTAACTAACCCGACAGTTGATCAATAATACTTGCCAGATTCATCTTTTTGTGTTTTTGTAAGCTCCACTTTGTTCGACAACACAGTATTCCAATAGAGGACAAACACCTTTAGTAACCACACACAAAACCGGACATCAAGATCAACATTAATCGATGTTTTCATAAAGTAGAAATCTCTACGGGAAACATCCACGACTTCCAACACCTACCACTGTAGCAGCTTATTAATGCACAAGAAAAATATTACGTAGAGATTTTACAAAAGAGTTTCTAACTCCATTATTGGAAAATGACCCTCCATGCCTTTTTGCAAATAGAGATCATGGACCACGGGTACAAGGTCACGATCAATGTCCGTTAAGATTGAGGAGAGTATAAACCATTGATCACTCTATGTTGGGGAACATATCGCGGACCGGCCGATTTCTAACTACAAATGCATACCAAGTATTACCAAAGAAACACACTAGGAAACACACTTTACCTAATGAAAAAATTAGACCAAGTGAATCTTAACTAAATCCTATGTCTAAATATCCCAACATCCCCCTTAAGAACAACTTGGGATAGGATTGAAGGATTTACAATGGTGACACAATAGGAGAAGGAGGGAGGCATCAGGAGTCTACCCCCTTAATGACAACTTCAATGCTTCAATATAGATCGGTTTGAAAAACTTCGGCTTCAGAAGACTTTGTGAAAATATTTGCAACTTGATCTTCAGGTAAAAGAGCACTCAATAACTTGATCATGAGCTTCGATGAAGTGTATGTGTAGCTTCTGGATGTCTTCCTTATGCCGATTGAACTGGTCTTTGGCGAAATATTTGGCACTTTGATTGTCGCACCAAAGGTCGGTCGGATGTCGCTACTAGAATCCAAACTCGAAAAGGATATATCGAATCCATAAGGCTTATTAACTTGCATTAACCATTTCTCGATACTCTACTTATGCCGAAGAAAGTGCAATAGCATGTTGTTTCTTACAGCCCAAAGTGACAGTCCTAAACCGCTGAAACATAACCTCGCAGTAGATTTCGGATCATCGTATCGCCGCAAATAATCTGAATCAGTGAGACCAATCAATAAAGGAGTCCCCTTGAACCGTAATGTATCCCAAACCGAACAGCACCACGAAATGGAAAAAGCATTCTTTTAGTTGCTTTCCAATGGATTTCATGCGGGACTTTGCATATACCGCAACAAGACCAACAACAAAGGAAAGACTGGGATGAGGGAGCCGGTGATAAGAGGCTACCAACTAACCGGACAGTATAGGTGGCATCAACTTCGGGAGGAATACAAGTGGTAGCAAGTTTGAATCCGGACTAGAAGGGAGAAGGTTGGTTTGTTTATCGGCCCATGAAAGTGACGAAGAAGGTCAAGCATACTTAGACTGGGAAAAAAAAAAAAAAAAAATTCCTTCATTGGTTTGCAAAACTTGGATATGAAAACAACCTAAGCATGTCATTTCAAATTTCTTCTTGAGGTCGGTTTTCACATGGTTTAAAAGGTGGACAATTACTAGTAAGGATAAGGTCATCAACATAAGGACAAGGATTGCGAGATGGCTTCCTACTTTCTGGTATAGACATTAGGATCGTATCAACATCTAGAGATTCCAAAGGGCAATAATTTTTTCCATTTGGCATACCAAGCTCTAGGAGCTTGCTCGAGAACATAAAAGATTTCTTGAGGTGACAAACAAGATTAGAGTCATTTTGGACATAGCCGTGAGGTTGTTCATGTAGATTTATTCTTGCAAATCTTCGAGCAAGAAGGCAGATTTAACATCCATCTCGTGGACCTCCCATTTATGCAGGGCAAGTAAGGGATAGAATGAGGTGGATATAATTCATTTTGGATATTGGGGCAAATGCTCATTATAGTCAATTCTTCCAACTTGGTAAAATCTTTTGGCAACTCATCGAAATTTCTGTGTCTTTCAACACTTCCTATCCGATACAGCTCAAATTCGTGAGACCATTTACATGACAAGTTTTCTTCCTTCGCAGGTAATAATATACCGCTATCAAGCTCCATTAAAGAACGATACTCTTCATTCATTGCTGTATCCCAATTTGGATGACCTGAAGCTTCTGCAAATGTCTCTGGATCACGAGTTTCTGAAACTTCAGCTAAAAGAGAAGAGGCTCGTTGGAACTGTGAATGTGTCCGACGTTGATATGAAGGATCACCAACAAGATCACCAGCTGCTTCTCGTGTTGAACAGACCCATCTAGGAAGTGGTGGAGCTGGTGCTGGTTCAAGTTCAAAGGACTCATCTGGAGGAAGGTGAGCAGGCGGAGGTGGATTTTCATCCTCACTTTCATCATTTGAAGAAGAAACCAAAATAGAAGAAGGCACACACGTCGAAGATGGATCACAGGCCGAAGAAGGCACAACTGCCGAATTAATCTCGCAGACCAAAGAAGGCACAAATGCTGAATTAGGCTCGCAGGCCAAAAGATTTTCATCAAATTTAACATCTCTTCTAATAATAATTTTATTACAATGTGTTTGAAGAAGTCTATAACCTTTGACATCTTCATAATAACCAACAAATATACACTTCTCACTTTTAGGCTGCAATGCTTTCCTTTTCTCATCAGGAATGTGAGCCCATGCTATACTGCCAAATACACAAAATTGATTTACATCTGGTTTAATTTTAGTCCAAGAGTATTCCGGTGTTATATTTTTAAGAGCCTTTGTGGGAGTGCGATTTACTATGTAATTTGCACAATTGATGGGTTCCACCGAATAGTTTAGACTTAATCCCTTAGATTTGATCATACAATTAGCCATTTCTTTTAATGTGCGGTTCTTTCTCTCAGCAACACCATTTTGTTGTCGTGTATATGGAACAATGTGTTGCATTTGGATTCCATGTGTAGTGCAATAAATTGTAAAATTATTGTTCACATATTCACCTCCATTATCTGTTCTTAACCTTTGAATTTGATGTCCAGATTACTTTTCTCAAGGGCCTTGTAGGCCAAAAACTTGTCAAAAGCTTTTCTATTAAGTTTTAAGAAGTAAACCCAAGTACATATGGAAAAGTCATCAATGAAAGTTAAGAAATACTTGCACCCAGAAAAATAAGGAGAAGAAAGTGGACCACACAAATCACTGTGTGTTGCAAAGGACCTAAGGTGTGCCAAGAGGCATGTTTTTCAAAACTGTCCCGATGATGTTTGTCGAGAACAAAACCGACAAAAACACCATCTCTGCATGAAACAAGAGGAAGACCAATCACCATCTGTTGATTACATAGTTGTTGCAATGAGTGATAGTTTAGATGAACAAACCACTCATGCCAAAGTTTGCTCAAGTCATCGCTATGAGCAACAAAAACTGATGAAAAAGATGATGACCCAAAGTTGTCAAACTTGTATAACCTGGTAATATCATGCAAGAACATGCAAGTTGTATAACCTGGTAATATCATGCAAGTTGCAAGAACATGCTTAGGATCTTTTAGATTCTTGATTACAACTTGGTGAGGTGAAAACTCTACAGTTTTACCTTCACTTGAATGAGTGATTTGATATACTGATAGAAGGTTACAAGATAGACTTGGAACACATAATACATCATTGAAATGACCATTTTCTACTTGAATTGTTTCAGATCCTTCAACACTAAGAGATCTATCATCACCAACAAATATTTTCTTGGTGTTACATTCATTTAGAGTAGAAAATATGTCTCTATCCTTATCCATATGATAAGATGCTCTGGAATCAATAAGCCACTTATCAGAAGTAGAAGTAGAAGGTGTATTGAAGGAGAAACCATAAGCAGAAAGTGCATGTCCATGAGAAGAAGTAGAATCAATACTGATGTTTTGCTTCTTCATCGCTGCTTCTAAAGCTGCCATCTTCTTGAAACATTTGGACTGATCATGACCATCTTTATCACAAAAGTTGCAATGTCTGCCAGTCTTCTTATTTTTATATTTTGCTCCTTTGTCTCCATTCAGAGAAAAAGCTATCTGAGTGGGTTTGGGACCCCTATATTGCTTGTTGTTGTGGGGAGGATGTTGCTTCTTGGGATTCTTGGGTTTATCTTTCTGTTGGGCAACTAAGGTTTTGTTGGAGGTACCTACAGTGTTGATCACTCCAAGTTGTACAAGATTATTTTCCTCTCTAATCAAAGCAACACAAAAGGACTCAAGAGTGGGTTTTTCATAAGATTTCCATAGAGCCTCTCCCATGGCATAAAAGGTAGATACAAACACAAAATATGCACTACCTAGCTTAGAAATAATAAGATAGATGCAACACTCTTCCTCTATTTTTATCTTACATTCTTCACATAAAATTCCGAGTGTTTTAAACCTAGATAGATAGTCTCCAAGGCAAGAAAAATCACTTGGACTCAAAGTCAGTACTTGATTTTCTAACTGTTGTTCTTGAATAATATTGAGTTTACCAAACACAGATTTAATCTTTTCCCAAGATTCTTCGGGGTCATCAATTTCTTGAAGGTGGTATCTTAGATCAGGAGAGATGGACATTCAGATTAGTCCACGTGCTTCGTCACTCTTATCAACCCATTTGGATTTCTTATCATCATCAATGGGTTATTTTTCCTTTCCCAAGGTAATCCGGTACAAGCCTTTACTTCTTAATAAATCTTCCATATGAGATTTCCATTGGAAGTAGGTGGCGCTGGTAAGCAAAATATTACTTGCAGAAGTCATATTAAATATGCAGATAATATGGATTTAAAAACTAAAACTGATGATCTAGATGGAAAGATCTCTAAAAGTTATGCAGTTTTAAAAAAATGACACTGAAAATAGACTTTAGATGTGAGAGTTATGCCCTTTTAAAAAAAAACATAAACGGTAACCAAATGACCACGTGATAGTGTAAGCTACTTTATGAGGTGACTCACTTTTATAAAGAGAAGTGGGGATCACTTTTACAGTGAAGTTACTTTATAATAGAAAAGTTGCATGCAAAATAAATAACTCTAAAATAAAATATTAAAGCTACTTGTAGTGATTCACTTTTATACTTGAAGTGAAATACAAAAAAAAGTAACAAAAGAGAAACTTGAACTCAAGACCTCTTACTTAATAAGGCAAATTTTAACCAAATGATCTAGAAAAACATTTGTAATGTTCAGAAGGAGGATTGCTGTTGTTGTTGTTGAGCATGCTAAAAAAAAACTATTTTCACACAAGAGAAAAATTTCGCTTCTCGATGACAACAAGGGTTAGATCTCGGTTAGCTTACCCGGAAGATGCACCTTTTCCTATCTGTTTCTGATTTTTCGAGATCGCACAGGGCGCGGGGAAAAGAGAATACACAGATATAAAAGAGTAGCAACCCAGAAGTAAATAATACAAAACCGAAATAAAACCAAAATACTACTATGCAAAAATTTAAAAAATGCGTATTCAAGATTTATACCTCCGTATATGACTGTAATGGAAATATCTTGGGCAAACATAAACCTTTTCGAGTGAAACGAAAAGTATTCCTAAATGAAATGTGTGCTACAGACGCAATGGGACAATCCTCTCAACCTAAAAATATATAGAAATGACATAAAATGGAGATGAGGCAACTTGGCTTCACGATCTCGATCTACAATAGGAGTGGGTCTTCAAACATGCTCTGATACAATGTTCGACAACACAAGTATTCCAACAGAGGACAACCACCTTTAGTAACCACTCACATAACCAGATCAAAGATCAACACACCGATGTTTTCATGTGATAAAACCCCTATGGGGAAACATCCACGACCCAAACCAACGTGGCCGCTTGGAGCAGTTTATTAATGCAAAAGTAAAAGATTACACAGAGATTTTACAAGAGATTTTCTCACAATCTATCATTGGAAAATGACCCTCCATGATCTTTAAATAGAGATCATGGACCAATCAGGTGTTAAGCCATGGATCAATGGTCGTTAAGATCAAGGAGAGTATGAACCATTAGATCACTTTATGTCGGGAACATATCGTGACCGTCAGATTTCCTTACTACAAATGCATACTAATGCATACTAAAGAAACACACCTTTACCTAAAGACACATTAGACCAAGTAGATCTTAACTAAATCCTAAGTGTCTAAATACCCTAACAATGAGTGACAAAATAATAAACAATGAGTGAATAAGATTGTAAATGATATAACAATAATGGAAAAAGCATTTAACATTTAAATGATGTAATCATTATTCATTTGCAAATCAACAAATCAAATAAAATATAAACTAACTAAATTGACATTGATCAACAGTACTAAGCTAGATTCATCTTTCTATGTTTTTGTAAGCTCCACTTAACCCGTGTCAAGTATAAATCTATGACAAAAGCAAGAACGATACTTCGTGAAACAAATCAAGTAAGTCTTTTATATTTCTGAACGAGTCTATGATAACAGAAAGACAAATAGATTTTATCTCGTGTGACTTTAAAATCTCCAATCACTGAACGTGAAATAAACTCCAACTTTCAGCAAATGGTATTACCAACTACCCAACATTAGATGTAAAATCAAAATGCATATATAGACKATCAGTCAAAGATATTAAAAGAACCAAATATAATGAACCATGTAAAGAAAAACATAACATGAAAATTTATATGCAGAACAGTCTAAAGCTAGTTCAATACAAATAAAGTTTCATGTCCAAAAATTATATGAGAAACAATAATAACATTGCACAGTCTACAAAAGGATGAAAGACAAAGATTAAATTGTATCCCATATAGTTTCAGAATAATAAGTCCATCATATGGTCCAAGAGGAATTGCCCCTCTCCTTGGGCAAGCAGTGCTATTTAAAACAAGTTCCTAGTATGTTCCTCATATCATGCAAGATAGAGACAGATCTACTTCAAAAATCATTTACTAAAACAAAATAACCATAAAGATAAGTTTGTTGAAATCATTAATCCAAAATAGTTACATCATTAAAACATTGTTTTTCAAAAACGAAATTCACAGGTCCATTATATTCCCAACTTTTGACTCATCCTATTAATCGTTGCACATTGACTTGCTGATCACTTGAGACAAAGAAACACAAAATCTAAATTAGACAACAATTAAATAAATAAATTTAAAAGACAAGCTATATAATCTTCGATTCTGTAGCTAGTCTAAAAAAAAATAAAAAAAATTCATTTATTATCCAAACAAAATCCAATAGTGAATTACAAGAAAAGTATTTACCAATTAGAAATTTGAAAGGGAAACATTAGACAAATCTGAATTTACAATAGCATTGAAAGTGGTGGAGTTTTTTATAATCACATCTCCCGAAATCTTGAAACATTTGTTGGCTCTGAGCGAATTCGAACGGATGCAAGATCTGAGATCATCGTTTTACTTTTCTAGAATTGAGTTTCGAGTCATTACTTGATTCAATTGAGCCTGTAAGTAAGGGATGTCTCGATAGTATCTCAGTCAAAACAACTTTCACAATACACCGGTTCTATATTTGGCAATGGACGAGTTTGATATGTAGTAAGAGTTTTACCCTGTTCCATAACCCTTTTTAGGCCAAATGGAATACCTGAGAAAACTTCTTGTTCCTTTAAAAAAGTAGGAAAATTAGACACAAAATCATATTGAGGTGAATCAGTACTGGTATCATCAACAAATATCAGGTCTTCAACATCAATGGTGGGGATAGTATTTTCGCGATTGTGATGTTGATTCCTAACCATTCTGGAAAGGAGTCGACCGCTACTTTTGTTCTTGAAATTAATATCTGGAACCTTCTTTGTTTTATGTTTTCCCTGCCTCTTGGCTTTAATTTAATTTATATCAACCACATCTTGCGTAGAATTAGGAGTAGCAAAGACCTTTCCCTTCATTTTATCCAACACATCCTCTAAAGATTTTTTAGGAATGAATTCATGCCTCTGGTGTGTGCTTCTGGTTTATTTATGCACATCAACAAGGGCTTTGGTAAATGACACAGAGTCTTCTTGCAATTTGACATGAAGGTCTCACAGAGAGTGAGTCGATGGGCAAGGGATGGCGGGCTCGTTAAAACACGGGGGTGAGTCGCTTACTGTTTCATGTGTGAATGGAACAAAACCATTCCTATCCACAAAATTTTTCCAATTATCTCTAGCCTTTGACAATTGGGAGATGACTGAGATTCGAATCAAGACATGATGAAGGAGACTAGACTGTGCATTAGGGTTTTGCCTCTGGTAAAATCTATCCATCTTTTGAAGGATTTTAAGCAGGTAAAACACCATGTTTAAATCAAACCCAAAGAAAACCATTAACCGAAGAATATGAAACAAAAATACTAATCCATATCATCCCTCATAGGTGATGAATTGCTTGATAATTAATAGTAAACCGTGCCATCGAAGTTTGAACATATTTACGGGTGTACCTTTGACATCGTACCGTGACTTCCCAGAAATAATTAACATGTGCCAAGGGATACCTTCGAATTTGAGATTCTTGAACCAACGATCTCCTTCTCGGGACAGGCCTATGGCTTCTGCAATCGATTCCTCACTGACTTGCAACTGTAAATCGCCTATTTTGGCCGTAGTACTGTCAATGGTCTGTGCGAAAT
>SNQJ01S0065382.1:51362-71064 GCA_010110895.2 Picea sitchensis | reverse complement strand
TCTTTCCTATAAAGCTTGTTGTGTTTTATTGTATGATTCCTTGATCACATACATAGGTTTATATTGAGTTTATGCTATTTCTATCACTTTGGTTGGTTGTGTTCCTTTGCAGGATCATCATTATATGAGTGCTGGAATGGAGCTAGGATGGCGATAACGAGAGGAAGCGACATTTAAACGGTATATCACCCATCCCTCTTTAGTTAGTAAATTCAATATCTAAAACTTAAGGAAAACGTCATAATCTGGTGTATTTTGTTCTAGATCTAGGTGGATCTAGGGAGATCAGTTAGTGTTCGCACCTACCAATTAGTCCGATAACAACCTCCTCCACCACATGTTCGTGATTTACCTCTACATCCTGCATCAACTAGTGAGTATCTTCACCTCAACATTGACGTACCCAATATGATTGGAAAAATGAACATGGTGGTGCCCGTGGTCGAGATATGCAAGATTCCTTTTGTAAGGAAATACGTTTTGAAGGCCTTATAGATACAATATGAAGTAGGGGACTTCCTGGTAATTTTAAATACTATGTATCATGGGATCTAGGGAGAAGAAAACCCCCCATTTTACTTTTCTCTAGGCATAAATGGTCTTCGTTTGAACAATTGTATGTTGGACTCTGGGGCCTCAACAAATGTGATGTTGTTAAATGTCATGAAACAACTTGGTTTGCAAATAACCCATCCTTATGGAAATGTTTGTGGAATCGATTCAAAGAAAGTGAAGGGTTATGGTATCATAGAAGACTTGAAGGTTTATTTGCATCTATTCCCCCACATCGACATTAGTATGAATATGGTTGTGATTGATGTACTAGATGCTTGGGGAATGATCTTGTCGAGAATTTTTTCCACAACTCTTGGTGGTTTTCTCAACATGGACTCGAATCATGCACATATACCTATGGGACATGGGACATTTGATATTATGTAAAGTCAACCGGTTGCCAAGAATCATGTGACTAATTGTTATGAGGAAAATCATTCTATGGCATGGGGTAAACCACAACATACGAAAATGACTACATAAATCAAGTATGTTATTCAAGTATGTTATATAAACAAACATGCTAACAAGACAAGATAAAGATCCTACCTCGTCTGGACATTTGATGAAGTCCATCGTTGAGCACTCGACTCAAATCTATACACATGCAACTTGTCCTCAACAACCAAGATACACAAGCATATGGCGATAATATATAAATTTATCACATATAATAACATAATCCATCAATATTCATAGAAAATATTCCCATGGCATAACAATTCAAATATTTGCAAGACATTAATTGGACGAGAAAAGAGTATTTCTATTAAAATATGATCAACAAAAGTGTATGAATGAAAAAATTTTGTGTCGACACATATTAGAACTGAGAAAATAAGTCCCTTCCAGTTGGGACTCCACAACTTCAATCCTCCACCGAAGGAAATCTCATATAAGAGATACAATGAGATTCTCCATCAAATAGGGAAGATCTTGGGGGCTGAACAATGTATTAATACTTAAAAGGACAAAGGGATGCATAATCAATATGAAGTGAATAATTTCTCCAAGTAAATTTTCTCTCAAATTTGAATTCTTCTCCCCTTTCCACAGATTGGATATGGCCCATTTATAGAATTCAAATGGAACTAAAGGGATGAGTCAGAACTTTTCCAGTATATGGAAGGTCAAGGATCATGGATCTCATGACGTGACATGGAAACTCAACACCATATTTTAATTTCGGGCACAAAACACGATGTACATGGGATGTAATGGTGCAACTTGTGTATATGCATGTTGTATAGTTGTTAGGTCACGTATATGTGGAAACATATTTTTTTAGCTCTGAGAATTGAAAAAAGGGACTTCAAGTCTACATAGGGAAATGGAAAAGGCCTTCTGAGAAAGTTGCATGGGGTGAGGAAAATATTTCTATAATAGATGCCCCCTATTTTGTGAGGTTATAGGAGTATCTACGATGGTCGAAATACATTATGATTCCCAGAAGTGGAGTAATGGAGACCCAACTAGACAAACTAGATGCTCATAAGAATATTACAATCCATAATGACTTTGTACACATGGCTGCCAATTTGAGTTACAGTGCAGATCCATGTGGAAATATAGAAAATAGTTGTTCATGGCCATGAATAGGAAATACAAAGGTAGATACATGCCATAGGTTTTCATAGTCACGAACAAGGCCTAATGAAAACCAGTCTAAAGAATCAATCTAAAGATATCTGTATACAATGGAGTACAATCTGATCTCCCATGATCACTGAAGTCATATAGGTACTGGTCCAATGAATGATAGCAACAACTCAAGAAAGTTGTGACTATGAACTGATGTCTTCAAGTCTTCTACACGATCCGCCAAAGGTGAAAGTATACATCATGTGAATAAAGGAGTTGAGGTTGAACATAATGAGACTTCATTTGATTACCGGTCATTAAGGTATATTGTTAACAAACGTGAGACAACCTACTAATAATGAAAGTAGGTATCAAGGTACAGAGTACATTCTTATAAGGCTCTGCTTGGATGATGATGGAAATAGTTGAGGTAATAGGATTATAGCGAGAATGAGGGAACCAACAACATGCTCAATACTGCAAGCAGGATAATGGAGTGCAATTACAACTTAACTCCAAAGAATGTCCTTTTTCAAAAAATTTGTCCCTTAGGCCTGAAAAACGTATAAAAAAATACCCAGGATAACTCTTCTAGCCACTAGTGACTAGAGTATTCCTTTTTCAAAATTATTCTACTTGGTCCGAAAAAGGGTTAAATTTACACCAAATAAGCATCCTTTCAAATCCAATTAATGAGTGTGAAAGAGACAAGTTCACTCAACAATATTTTTTCTTTTTGGTAGAGTCGGAAAATAACTTAACCAAGTCTTGGTGATGTTGTTCTAAGTAGCATATCATGAGGGGGGGCAAGGCTCCCATGCAGGACTTTTGTGGAAAGTCAACAATTCACATAAAACTGACACAATATTGGGAAAACCCAAATATTTCCAAGTTGAGGAGGATAAATACTTGTAGAGGTTACCTTATCTATAATATATTGAAGAATTCCACTTATCTCGAAGGGTGTAGAAAAAGGAATTCGAGGATCTACAAGATCATTCCAATCAAAGGAAACCACCCTAGGACTTGGAGGGAGCATACTTGAAGAGAGTGGAATTCTCCCTTGTTCAAAGGTACATAATCAGAAATGTTAAGGACATGGTCAAAAGATGCATCACCCCCCAAAAGAAGAGTGGGATTGACCGAAGATTGCATTGCCAATGTCACTTCCTTAGACTTGTTACTCTCCAAGAGAAGAGTGGGATCGATAGAATATTTCAACGGAACTACCACTTCTTCAACCATTGGTTGAATAGGATGTCAGAGAACAAGGTCAATAGATGCATCACCCCACAAAACAAGAGTGGTGTCGATCGAAGATTGGATCGACACGACCGTTGGTTGAACATGATGCGAGACAACATGGTCAAGAAATGCATCATCCCCAAAAATAAGAGTGGTGTCATCTGAATATTTCATCGTTATGACCGTTGTATCAACCAAAGAAGCATTAGAATTTTGGGAAACCAAAGATGAATCAGAACCCGAAGGGCCCCAGGAAAGGACCATGCTTCTTGTACCACAACAGTAGAAAGGCACAAATGAGTAAGATGATCTCCTTTGCAAATCCTACAAAGGAACTTGGGCTTACGTCTTATACTTCTAGGCTTCTCAATCATATGAATTCCCTTAGCATGACTAGCAGTGGCTAGTGACATGCTCCCAACATGAGTGTAGAAGCTAGTAGAAAATCTCCAACATGACTTGCATAGGTTGGTTATGAATGCCCAACATGACTAGCAAAGGTTGGTGATGAACCTTCAACATGACTACCATAGGTTGATGATGAACCCCTAACATGACTAGTAAAGGTTGATGATGAATCCCCAACATGACTAGTAGAGGTTGGTGATGGATGTCGAATGTGACTAGAGTTGTTCCCCCAACATGACATGCATCGAATGGTTGTTGGTCTTCAACGTGACTTGCATAGGTTGTTGAACTATCTCCAACATGACTAGCAGAGGTTGGTGATATAATTCCAGTATGACTTGTAGTGACTGGACTGGTGGCGGCGGTTGGTTGCGACATTTGAGACTAAGGTTCTAGGAAAGACTGGTTTTGAGAAATTTTAGGCCAGGAAGGGTTCTAGTATACACCATGGCCCTGTTTGACAGGAAATTATCCTCCTCCAAACTGATTCATAAAGGGTTGTAAGGGCATCACCACCGAGGAAGCCTCTTGAGAAGAGAAAGTGACATGACGAGGGTTACTCAAGTGGGGATATATGTTGCCCCCGGATGAAGGAACATCATGAAGGGGGTTTCCCATGCTATAAAACTGACTCCCCCTAGATGAAACACCAGAGGACAGACAAAGCTCTTCCATGGTAAAATAATTCGTAGGAACCGACATAACGAAAGAAGGATAGATGGATGGGATGTAACAAGTAGAATGATTGCCCATTTGAGAAATTTCTCCTAGAAAAGTGAAGCTAGGATTGGATCCATATGAAGGAAGATTCCAACCTCCTACTATAAGAGTTGGTTCAGGGATATGATTCCCCCCAATTGAAAAGGGAGAATAAGGAGGCATCATGCCCCCAAACCCAAAACTAGGATTCACATAAGAAGGTGAGGCAAAGGATGGAAAGTGTGAAGACATGTCTAGCATATCAAGAGAAAGATAATTAGAGGCCCAAGGTATCGACCGAGTATCATGATTCCATGTACCACTAGGAAACACAAAATTATTCGTCCCCATGGAATGAACAAATACCATGGTTTGGGTAGCGCTAACTGAGGGAGTTAAGGGGAATCCACTATCCATAATAATGAAAACTCATGATGCAATACAAAATCCTAAGGCCAACTAACAATCAGATAGCATACCAAAAATAAATAAAAGGCCAAATGCACACAAACATGATATAGTGGCTGAAAGGGGCCTCCCTCACTAAAGTAGGAATTCCTCACCCAAGAGGGGTCTGAGACTCCCTTCAAAAGATCAGAGTTATTAGAATCAGTTATGAGGGCCCTCGCGGGATTAACAACGTAGTTGGTCATATCCCCTTGGAGAGGTAATCCTCCATAAAGGTTGTGTGTTGTTCGACCCTTATCTGACCCGTGGTACTTGCAGAATAACCTCTGCAAGTAATCTATGTGGCTACCTATGTCAAGCAACTAAATCCACCACGATATAACCAATGCGCAAGAGAACAATCGTAAGCCAGGTCCACCATATGGGCAGGGAAAAAAAAGCCCAAAATCTTGAAAGTACCGCCTCCCACAGAGGTAAAGACACTAGAAAGACCCCTAGATACAAATAGATCCACATAAATATCTCTGATGCTAAGAAGGTATTAGAGGGATATCTCTTCAATCAAATTCGTGCGAACTCGTGCTTAGCTGAAAAATTATAGAATGGATTTCACCACACCCTTAGTCAGACACATAGGTCAAGTTTAATATCCTTGGAGAATTTTAGTCACAAAATTCTATTCCAAGGCTCTATATCTTAAGCTAGTTTCTGCACCCTGAAAACTAAAATAATTTCTCTTAAATTTTAAATGTATCAACGTTACTTTTAATTACTTTGTTTGCTCAAAATATGTGGTCATGAAACTGATTATGTTATGACTCAACAAGTAAAATAAATGAATATGAATATAATGCAAAGTCCTAACTTCAATTCTCAACAAATGATAATCTTTTCAAAATGCAATTTTCAGTTCAACTCCGTGATTTCAAATAAGATGAAATCTTTCCATACATGTATCAAGATCAATAAAAAGAACTCAAAAGATCAAATTACATAATGCAAAAATGTATATTTTTGTATTTTCAATATAAAGAAATGAAACTGCAAGGACTGAACCACAACTTGATATATAGACCCTAATGTGAGAAAAAAGAGACAAACCGATCATGATATCAATAAGAAAACACCCAGCCCAAGCTACAAGGACAAACAATTAAAAATATGATGAGAAAGAAAAACCACCAAAAAATTCAACCAAAGAAAGGTTTCCTATCACTCAACAAACACTCAACAATTATGACAGAGATCCAAGAAGACTCAACAACCATCAAAACTCACCCAACAAACACCAAACTTAGTAATCAAGCAAAAAGGGATGATGTACACGACTGTCTAGGAAAAAACTGTGTATGTACGTGCCTTATAGAATGATAGCTCATGTATGTACGCGTTTGTTAAGGAAAAAACCACGTATGTGTCCGAAAATAATACCAGGTTAAGGATAAGGCCCAACTACTGGAGTGATTGTGAATTTGATGTGACACCTTAGACCATGGATCATGGTCATTGGGAGTTACCGTTTGCGGGAGAATATTGTATCTATTCATTATTGTTAAATATAGATAAGTATAAGAAAAGACTTGTGAAATACTAGGGAAAGGACCCATGATCTATCAAGATACTCAAGAAGGATGCAGACGTCAAGGATAAAGAGAGAGAACAAGATATCAAAAATATGGTCAAAGCATACCCTCCCACAGAACCTTACATTGAAGATATACCATATGTTGAATTTTATTAATGGAGACTTGCACTCATGTGGGATAAAAGGAAGGGAAATCCAAAACATGACAAGAAGAGTGAATCTTTGTGGCTTGGACCTTACATTGTTAGGAAGAAGTCTGAAAAGGGTACTTATTATCTATCTACCATGGATGGGATGAATATTCCATTACCTGTTGATGGGTCTATCCTTTGACCCTACATAGATGAGACTTGATGGGTTTCAGGCCCTGGTTAAGTAGGTAGGTCATTTGCATTTGTATCATACATGTGTATGCATATCATGGTAGTGTAGTTGCATTTGCTTGGATTTGCATACATATTTTTTATTTACATATTTTGTTTCTTGCATCCTTTCATATTTTTGTGTTACATTCATATGATTTGCATACTCATATTGATATGCTGGAATAAAAATATAAAAAACAAAACATTATTTTTTAAGTTTTTCTCTAGATTTTGAAGTTATCATTTTTCCCATATGAATGGGGGGTGAGTTACACCACCCCTTCAATTTTAACATTTTGTTTGAGTGTGTGTAGGCATAGGTCATACCGGGATATGTTGAGGTTCTCATCCTCTCTACAGTGAGTACATGTACCCATGTAGGAGCCAAATGTTACCCCCCCCAGCCTAGGGGTAGCTAAGGAGATGATGTCTCGAGACCCGTAGGTAGCATACATGGAGTTTCAAGAGATGGATTGATAACCTATCCCATAGATCCCCTAATATTCACCATAATCATCAATAATAGAGAAATGTCCACAACACTGACTTGATTCACATAGGGACATAGGGAAACAAGTCTTGCTTCATGAGGTAACTAGTCAAGTTTCATGGTAAGTGTTGTTTTAATACTTGGGACATTTAGATAAATTTCAAATGTTTCTTTCTGATTATGATACATTTTCTTGGAAGTTATGACTTTTACCATTCTTCATCTTGGTGGTTATCCTGGGGTTCCTAGTAAGTTTTACATCCACGGGGAAAAGGGTGCTACTGGATGTCCTTCCTAATGATTCATCATGTCATTCTTGAACATATTTTATCACGTTTCATCTTCACTCCTCTTTGTATCCTCACCTTTTCAGTTTTGGCATTACATGTACCCAAAAAAGGGCTTATACCCCATTCTATTATGGGAAGAAGGGGCTAAAGGCCCAGAGGTTTTTGCAGCCAACATCAACAAATAATAAAAGAAAAAAGTAGCCATGATCAAAATGAAGTGGCAGGGATACATGGGACACAAAACCCATAGTCCAAAAATTTGAGCTCTACCTTTATAAGAACTTGCCCCAAGACATGAGTGTGAATGAACACTTCACCTATTTGAAAAGGACTTATTAGTATCCCACGTAAAAGGAAATTCATTTAATGCACACAAATCAAGAAACCTTGTAAAGGGGACTTGTAAATCATCTAAAGAAAATATAAAAAGGGAAAATTATGCGGTTGGAAAAAGGTTGCGACCTAAACGAAAGGTAACTCAAGGATGTAGTACACCCTCAACAAAGGAACTCGGGGAAATGAGACCATTTTATGTCAATGACCCCATGCCCAAAAGTTTCTCCCTCATCCACGTGACATTCATCACATGGCCTAGATAGGGTTCAACCGGGAAACACTCCTCTACTTGGGAAATTGGCTTACCCAATAGGGCCTTTTGATAACCCTCCCATATTTAAATTTGGTAAATTTCATAAATTCTTTGAGCATGTGTTTAATTTGAAATAGGGGATCCAATATACTTGTTTGGGTGACTCTTTTATTAAGATTGAATTACTTGGCATGATTCATATGACTTGTGGACCCTTGGAGGGCGTACCTTATTTTTCTTTGTAGGGTCTTTCTTGGTGACATAATTCATGGAGGTACTAAGGCACTTTGGATATCCATATGGTCTTGAAACCCCATAGGATGGAAGTTTTACCCTACCCTTGGAGGGCATTGACGATGAACATTGCACACCTAATGATGTCATTGGCCCATGAAAGAGGCCTTGGATGATGAGACTAGCATGAAATCACCTTCCCATACTAAAACATATTGATTCCTTGGAGTATTTATTACTGTTGTATTAACAAATTAGCAACATCCAGTAGGGGTGCATCAAAATCTCTCTCTTACTCTTGTTTATTTGTTTCATTGCAGAAAATTGTGCTTGAATACTGCAAATGAATCCACTTGTTAAGGGCAATAAATTGGCACATTTATTTTCTAATTTATGTGGTGGAAACTTGTTGATGTAGAAAATGTTTTCTACATCTATCTAGGGCTGTTATAAACTTGCTGATAACATTTACTTGGCATCCCATTCAATCGTCAAAATTGTGGTTTAATCATTGGAATATTGTCTACTTCTTGCAAGATTTTATTTGCCATCATTTAATGTTGATTTTGATGGTGATTTAATGTAGTTGTTAACATCCACTTATTTATGGTATAATTTACAGTCTGCTACAAATTTTTGGAAAACAAGGTTTCTTGTTGTGTCCCTTAGTGCTTGGGGGTTTATTTTCATGATCTTTGGTCTTGGGATAGCGTTTTTGAAGTTGGTTTTGTAGGTTATTGATAAGATTCTCTCTTGCCTTCACCAAATTCATCACTCTTCAAACCCTAAGAAGTCTCATCTAGTGACCAAAGGAGGGAGCCTTTCTAAATCCTTGTCTTGCTACCTCAATGCCCCCAAGGTCACCCAGGAATCCTCCCTTGTGGTGGAATCATCCATCACTAAAATGAGAGGAGTAATTGCTAAGGTGACAGTGGTTCTTACTCCCAGTTGTGTCTCGTATTTATTGATTTTGGTTGGATTTTCCCCAATGACACTTTGTGTGATAACAAGATGAGCTATTTTTTGGCCAAAAAGGTTGTGGGGAGACAAAATTTTTGGGAAAAAACAGTTCGACCAAGAGCGTGTGTATCAAGTATTCAACGAAAAAAGTTAATGTTTTCAGCCAAAAAAGTTTCCATTATAAATTTTTTGGCCCCAACTCTCACGAATGTATTACCCACATTCATGATTTGACCCTTGGTTGTATTTATCTGATATTTATTAACCTTCTTGTATAATCCATAGTTGGACTTCTTCATGCCTTGATTTCTTCAATTGCTAGAAAATTATCACAAATAGTTTGAGTAGTAGGCATGGGGGCTTCACCTTGTTCACCAATATCTTATCACGTTCATTCATAAAGTGGGTTTTTAAATTGTGAAAAATAGAGTCAATATATTGTAGGTGTTGGTGGGGGGGTGTGGGTATCATGAGGTTTACATATATTTTGAGGGGTATAAAAAGAGGTATCTAGTAAAAATAAGGATTTAGTTTATTGGAAAGATGTATTGGGAGGGGGGTTCAACAAAAGGAGTTTTGGAAGTATTTATCAATATTTAGTGAAATTAGGGGTATTCTTTAATATCCTACAAATGCAGGTGCTATGTCATAGGTTCACTGAGTGGATACCCCATGGTAGTAGGGGCATATAAATATGTTCTTTATTCTAATACAATAGAATCAGTCTTATAAACATTACTAGATCTGAGTTTGAATATACAAATGCATGGTACAATAATGATTTCTTGCAAGTTCTACAAGCTTAATACAAAAATATAAAGAGACAAAGATTTAGGCAATAATACATCATGAAAATCGTGGTTCACTTAACATGTAGTAATGAACATGAAAATATAGAAAATTAATTTATAATGAACATATTCATTACACAATACAAATGACATGGTACAATAATGATTTCTTGCAAGTTCTACAAGCTTAATACAAAAATATAAAGAGACAAAGATTTAGGCAATAATACATCATGAAATAATCTCAAACCAATCGTGGCTCACTTAACATGTAGTAATGAACATGAAAATATAGAAAATTAATTTATAATGAACATATTCATTACACAATTTCATTTATTGAAATTTTAATAGTTTACAACATAATTGCAACTTCAACCAACTACTGTACAAGACAAGGTTGTAGTTTCATCAGCTAGTGCACTATCTAGTTATTCTAGACATGACTGGAAAATTTAAATCATTTTATCTCATCCCTTAAGTGGTCTGGAGTACATATGGGGATCCAAATATTTTATAATTGACAATCAATTGAGATAGTTTTATTTGCATAATTGTCTAAAGTAGTACACATCAATTCATCAAAAATCACCTTATTCGAATGGACTGAAAAAGTAAACCAAATAAGATGAAATCCTACATATCCATTTATATGTACTTGATGCAAATTATTTTATGTCCAATGTTGTTTAATAACATCGTAATGGTATGTCATATTCAATTATTCGTTCATGATCGACTGTTGTCATTTTTCATTTTCTAACTTTCGATTTTTCTTTGATTGAACCTCTATCAGCTTTATGCCCAATGCACATACCAAATGATTATATTGACAAATTATGACATCGAGCTGGTAGTCTTGAAAGTGAACATGACTTTTAGTTTAATGGGTTTCTTGAAAAAAAATCCTTTCAGTATGATGGATCCTCTTTCATATATAAAATAGTTATCATTATAATGCTCCAATAACTTCATATTTCTTTCCGTGCACCGCATCAAATAATATTTATCATTTTCATCATTGTCTATAGGTTCAAACACAACAGATACATCTCCTGTAAATAAAGGCATGTGCCAACAAGAAAATCGTTAGATCAACATGCACAATCCTAAATTATATTATAACATATTTTATATTTTGATCTACATGGTTTTGACATAAAAAAAGGTTTTTTAGTTTAATACATACATTTCAGCTTCTCTAACAAGATCAAAAACTCTATCACCATCAATTGAAATTGCAGTTTCATTTGATTCCATCTCCTCTAAGCTTGCAAGTGGCACTTTCCCCTTTGTATTAATTTTTGTATGTTTCCAATATTTAACATATTTGCTAGTTTTGTTTTCACAACTGTCATTGGATTGTGTGTCCTCTATGCAAATTGAACTAAAATATGATTAATCCTTATATCAAATAAAAACAAATTTTGTTAGGATTTTTTTTTAATTGAATACAATTTTTGAGTCCCATGTATTATCACTACTACATATGACCAAATTTACCATGGGTTTTTGTTGCTATTGCCACACATATCCATCACACTTTCCACGAAGGAAAACAATATTTTTCATGGACCTTTTTTCGCCGCTATAACCATGCACTAGGTATTCGTGGAAATAAAGACAAAATTAGACCACCATGTGTCATCATCCTAAAGAGAGGTATACCTTATTTTGACAAAAAAACATGGAAATAATGACAAAAAAGCATGGCAATAGAGACGAAAAAGCGTGCAAGAGTAAAAAAACCACCAATGGCTTACGACGCAGATGCCATACTTGTGAAAAAAAAGCATGGAAATTAGCGATGAAAAAGCGTGGCAATAGAGACAAAAAAGTGTGGAAGAGTAAAAAAACCCAACAATGGCTTGCGATGCAGATGCCATACTTGCGACGAAAAAGCGTGGCAAGTAGCGACGAAAAATCATGGCAATAGCGATGAAAAAGAGTGACGGAGTAAAAAAACCCACCAATGGATTGTGACACAGATTCCATACTTGCGACGAAAAAGCATGGCAATAGCGACAAAAAAATGTGGAAGAGTAAAAAAACCCAGCAATGTCTTGCGACGAACTTACGTCACTATTGCCACACCTTTTGTAGTTAAAAAAAAAAATTTGATAGTTTTCCCCTACTTTCTAAGAAATGTCCTATCACATCCTTTTGTGTGTATAAGGAAACCTCGGTTATGATTTTATGCTATCACTCACCACTCTCTTGAATGGATATCTTTGTGTCTGATTTGGATTCAATGCTTGGTTTGTTGTCTTTGCATTACCAAGCTCACTGCCAAACTGTGAACAAATACACTCTATAATTTTGTTATAACATCAAGTAAGATACTTTGAATACCACCATGATTACTAAAATATTAAAACCCAACCATCTTAGCAAAACATCTTCCCACTCTTTACATCATCAAGTAAAATGTATGATGCAGTTGGCTCCATTCTTGTTATCGCAATCACCATGGCCATGAGGGATTGAATACACACACACACACACACACACTTATAATTATAAACCATATGAAGAGGATGTAGATAATTACTCAACACACGGTCTTTAGGGCGATAGTAATTATAAATCCATATGAAGAGGCTATAGGTAATTACTCAACACACGGTCTTTAGGGGGATAGGTTGTAGGTATAGGTTGTATACAAATATCAATGTCTGCGGGCTTGAACAAGTCAAAGGGTCTCCATAGGATCTAATATGCATTGCCATAACATATATGGTTTATGCGAAGCACCATTCAATACTTAATTAAACATATATATGAGTTTATGCCCATACACAAAAGGTTGTAGTATTTGGTTTACACAAAATTCAAGCCACAATTCTTATACCAGCGATAAAGCAAAGGTATTGAGAGAATTAAGCTAATCACTAAGTATGAGAATTTGTATACGCATATAATCTCTAGCTGCCAACATGCTTAAGGAAAACACCTTGACTATAAGTGTGGAATAGAGCTAGGATTTAAGGAAAACCAAGCCTAATGATCTAGCACTTAGTAAATATACTGTAGGCATAAATCATTGATCCAATCAAAGGGGAATTAAATTGTGGGTAGACTAGTGATGCGCTCAAAGAGAAATCAAGTTGTAGCATGTAGTTTTCATACTGAAAAAGTATGAAATTGAACCCAACAATAAAGTAATCAACCAATTGGTTGTGGAAAACCAACCAACATTTTGATTAAAGGTGAATTCAATCTGTGGGTAGTCTATACGCTTTTTAGGTAGTGTATTATGCAATTCAATGTTGTGCATATGCTTTTCACAACACTCAAGCAAGTAATTGAATCCAAAAATGATTTGACACCATAACTAAAACAAGTATATACAAAGAACCATAATCAAATAGAAATTAAACACCATAAACAATAGAATTTACACTCGAGAAACTCAGAGGAAATTTTTTAGCATTGAATGGCTTTGCTCAATGTTTAAATCTCAACAATTGCAAGATTACAATGGTGCTTTGTTTATCTGGAGTAGTTCCTTCTCTTATTTTCCAAAGATCCCCTTCTCAAATGTTGTGAATGGGGCGATAGGAGGTGCTAGCTTTGTTGGGATTAGTGGGAAGGCTAGGTGTCCCCAACTCTTCAACTCCCTAACTCGTGTAGCACCCCTTGTCTCAACAGGATCTATGTGACCTCCTGGTCTTAGGATCGTTCTTAATCACCCTTCAAGTCTGATTGACTCTTTGATTCCCCGCAGGAATCTTCAACACACAAGTGTTTAGCCACATGTCCTTCTTTGGAGCTACGCCTGTGCGAGAAAGCACTGAGTACCAACTCTTATCTATATGGCCAACTGATATGACCACAACCTTCACCTAAAAAGTACTTCAGGTTTCATGACTTCACGATACCTGATGTGAGTTCCTTTGACTCATCAATCCCCGAAACCCCAAAATTCTAACGGGTCCTTTGACTCCTCCCTTGACTTTTACTGACATGACCTCTGTCTAAAACCTGGGGCCCAATATTTCGACACCTGAGATTTTTCTTATCGGCAAGCTGCTATGCAACAACTCCCTCCTCCCGATAACTGAAACCACGATATATATCGCCGAAAATAAATGGTTCTCAACTCCCATGATATGACGATCATGATTTGATCGGGACTTAGCGAATCAGAAGTTTGAAACTCTCGACTCCGAGTCACAACCTTCTTTACTTTTGAAACAACGAAATTCAACCACGAGATCAATGACCCTTGTTGATCCGAATACAATGGTCTCTATTCCTCCTAGGGTTGTGAGTACTGAGAAACACTCATCCTTGATCTTCTCACTGGTCGACTGGTTCCAACGGTCCTCGGCAAATCGATACTTCTCCTCGAAGTGTTTCCACCGTCCTCTTAGACTTCTGAAAGACTCCTCTGCCAAATACTGCGGCATCAAACCTTCTGATCTTTTCTGTCTCTTGGGTGAGTTTGACACTCGCCTTCCCTTGAACTCTTTAGGGTTCTTTTCTTCCTGATATTTCACTTGCAAACTTGAGTATTTCTAAGGTATTCTTGCACGCACTCCTTGTGGAATTCACAAATAACCTCTGGTTATTTGACCCTTCGACTCTGTGCACTTCTTTGCAACAACAGTCCTTCAAACTTCCTCTTTAATTGATAAAGCCTAAGGCTTCCACTTGCCTGTGCACACCTTGCACGACTCTGTGATACACCTGCACTTATGTTGAAGTAAGAACAATGGTATCCCTCCTGAGATTTTTGAGATAAAACTCAGAAACTTCATCAACACACGCCTTGCAGACATTCACTACACTCTTTGCAGGAATTCTCAGGACGAGAAACAATTGAAACTCATAATTCTCTCCTCACCGACTTCATACGTTCAAAATGAAATCGCAAGGATACACATCGAATTGAAATAAAATCATAACAAAGAAACAAAACAACTGTAAACATATCATTCAATAGATGTAGACAGTAATCATAATAACACCAGGAATGTGAGTCAAAGCTTTATTATATTAACTTAGGTATTATTGTACATGGGTTATTCTCTGTGTTCTTTCTCTCTATAGTTCTACAGCTTACAAAATGATACAATGATACAAGACGAGGGTGTCTTTTACAACTTTTCCCTCCCACATTTACAATATATCTAATCGGAATTAAAATCTACAACTACTTTACATTATTATAATTAAATTCCTCCACATCCGATAGATGAGAACATCGCTCCAAATCTATTTTACAACTCAAAACATTTAAGGCAAATTACGTCCCCCAGCTATTACATTAAAGTTTCTTCATTCAAATTCAAAACATCCTCAAAATATGCATTGGTGCAATTCCAGTTGTCTTCTGCCTTTTCTCTTGCTTTGTTGGCTACTTATGATTCTCCTGCATCACTAACTCAAGCGCTCTTCCTCTCCTTTGTCTCTTTATTGTGAGCATTCATATCAAAAGTCCCTTTGTTATTTGTCTTCTTTTTAATTCTTTAATTCTTTTGTTCTTTCATTGGCAATGTGGCACTTTAGAGGCAAGGAATAGTGGATTGAATAAGTGTGGTGCCCCTCACTTTGTTAGCGACATCCTCTGACCTTGCTATTAACTTTGTAGCTTTGAGCTTTGCTTCCATAGCCAATCTTCTTGTTTTGTTGAGTGTCTTGCATTTTAGTTGAGCCATTAAATCCATTCATTGTTTGTTGTAGAATAATTTCAAATCATACATCCTAGTGTGAGGATTTTGGTCTCCAAAAGCTAACTTGTGAAGGATATGGAACCACATGGCCTCCACGTGTCTCCCTAAGTCCACTACTTCATCGTATATGAACTATATTGACTTCTTGTTTGCTCCAATCAAGTTGTTTGTTTTCCCTTGTTTCATTGTTTTAACGAAATGATATTTTGTTCTCTTTCTTATAGGAAGTGACATCCCTATCCCATAGGTATGGGCCACCAAACATCACTTCACAAGCATCTAGTGGTGCAACTTCATATTCTACTTCATTAACATGATCAACATTAATGGAAAACTTGACTTTGCATCTCTTGGTGATTGTCATGGAAAATATCTCATGGATCTAACCCAACAAACCAATTATACTAAATCATAAGCTTCTAGACCAAGATCATCTTCTAAAGATTTGAAAATCAGAATACATTCAGAACCAATTTCAAATAAATCATTTACTTTCTGATCCTTCACTTGAATTTTGATTTTGAATAGTGCAATTTTTGTCTCAACTTGCTCTTTGTTGTTGTAGTATGGTGCATGTTATGGCTTCATCCACATTGGAGGTGTTTTCTACCACTGCCTTTTTTTTCTTCATAGATGCATTTTCACCTTTCATGGATTGGTTACAATTTGAATGCAATTCCAGATGCAGTTTCCAACACTTGTCATTCATCTGTCCATCCACGTCATAATGTTTGCAATGGCTTTTATTTTTCCTTTTTCGGACTGTGCGCACAATATTATTGCCCCTTTTGTGATTGTCCTTTTCTGAAGTCCAACTCAATGCTAAGATATTTCTTACTTGCCTCATCTATGATTTTCACATTAAAGAGCTATAATTGCCTTCATATATAGCTAAATAGTCCTCCAAGGTACTTCACTAATACCCCAATCTCTTCTAAAGAGATACCCAACTTGATGGCTTGATTTTAGAATTCAAATGTATATTCTTGTAGACCTTGTCCCTATTTCTGTCAAAGGTACTTCCATTTCAAGAGATGTGTTTCTCTTTATAGCCTATAGGATAGCACTGTGATTCCAACAATACCTTGAAATCCTCCCAGTTTATAATAATGGGATTTTTACTTATCCTTAGTGCATTTAATTAGGTCTCCCACCACAACAAAGCATGTTTGGACATTTTCTAGCAGCCAAAAGAAATATATTGTGTTACTTTGATTTGATAAAGGCCAAATAAACTTCTAATTGTTTCAACCAACAATTTTATTTTTTCATCATTAGCTTGACCATCATACATTGGTATTTCAAGGTTCTCATCAACCTTAAATCAAAACATTGGAAGATGAAGGAAGATAGTTGTTTTAACTTTAGTGTCTAAGCTTCTCGCCTATGGAATTTTATGGGTTAGCCTTTTCTTCTTCATGCTTAGTCTTTACTAAGTGTCCTTCCTTACATTTCATTACCAGTCGTTGTGTTACCATCTTTATGAATGCAACATTGCTTTTCAACATTTGAGTAAACTAGGATTTCAGATCTTGTCATATTCTTCATGAGAAGTCCCTGCCAGTTTTGGATTTCTTCTTCTCTTTAGACCTTGCAATGTTGCTTGTCTACTGTATTTATATCCACTATGGGTGTTTATCATACAAGTTGTCCACAAAGTGTTTTTGAACTTGGGCTTTAATACCATATAATTTGTAAATTGTAGGCCCATGTCTCGTCCGTCTTGCCAACATAGGTCTTCACTTTAGAAGTAATGTGTAATGTCTTTTCAATTCTTTGTCACACAAAGTTCAAGCTTCTTATGATGTTACTCACCAAAGGCATGAATACATATCTCTATCTTTTTTTTTAGTTTTAGTGCTTGGTTTGTTGGATTTATAGTTCCAATCTCAATGTCATACTATCAAATCTACAATTCTCTTATACCATCAAACAAGGTACTTTGATACCACTCTCTGCTTACTAAAATATTCAACCCCAACAATATTAATAATAACACATTTTCCACTCCTTGCATCATCAAGTAAAATATAATATGCAATAATCACTATTCTTTTTATTTTCGTAACCATAGCCAATATGAATATAAACTCTAGCATTGTGGTTGAGGATTTCAACACTATTTTTATAAACTCATAGAAATAAGGAGGTAATATAGTTCTTGACCCCATGAGAGATAGAATGGAGGACTTAATTTCTGATTGGGATCTTTCAGATGTAAAACCAGTGAAAGGAAAGTATACTTGGAGTAACAAAAGAGTGAATCCTAGTTTCATTGTGGCTCATTTGGATAGCTTTCTCATTCATAGTGATTTTTAATCTCTAATTGTATTATCTCTTCTAAAATTATACCTTTTGTTGTCTTTTATCATAAGCCTATTGGTCTAACCTTTGAACCCTTAGAAAATTTTGGGCCCATTCCTTTTAGATTTAACCCTCTCTGGCTTCAAAAGGAGGAAGTTCTGGCTCTTGTAAAGGATACTTGGGAGAAACCAATTACAGGGTCTCCGAACTATATCTAGGAATCTAAACTAAAGGTAGTCAAACAAATTCTGAAATATTGGGTTAAAATATTATATATTCCTCTAGAGCAAGAAAGGAAAGAATGTCAAAAACAACTAGAAGGAATACAAAAACAAATGGAAGAGGATGAGGTGACTGAGCACATGTTATAGGAAGAAAGATACATGAGCCAAAAGTTGCATGTGGTCTTTAGAAAAGAGGAAGAGGAATGGTGATTAAGATCATGGAGCCTTTGGTTGAAAGTGGGAGATAGAAAACTTCTTTCTTTCACAAGAACACTAAAACACAAGGGCATATGAATATAATTAAAATAATGTACTTATAAAGAAGGTAGAGGATAAAATAGTTCACAGAAGTGAAAGAAGCATCTAGGAAATACTTTGAATGACTTTATGCAACAGAGGAAGAAGAAGATAGAGAAAAAACCAAAGAAATCATGGAACACATTGACTAGACTATGAACATATTGGTTTTTGTTGTAGAGTCTTTTTTTAGCATGGTCATGTAGAAACTTCCTCTCTGAAGGCAAAGGATTTTCAATCTAATAGGCAAAAGAATAACAAATCTTATTTTTGGAAATCCTAAGCTAGGTGCAACAACCTACAAACTACACCTAACAAGAAACTTGGGCCTCAACTTAGAGTGAATAAGACATCCCCAAATAAAGGTTCCTACCCTTTCGTCCAACACACAAATAAGCATTATCTTATTAGGGAGGAAGGATCAACCTTCAACATAACCTATGATTTGAATTTTGGATCCACTCAAGGGAACGAGGAGAGAGATCCACATAGGGATAATGTCACATTAGGGAACAAGGTCCCGCAACCATATGGAGTTGTACAAGGGGTAGAGAGCATGTAGGTAGAGTTGGGAGTCCTATGGTAATACAACCATATGGTCTCTCATGGGAATGGTTGCTTAGACGCTTTAATTATTAGAAGGGTGGATCAAATTATTTTGTACTTAGAGGGAGATCACTAGTTTGGGCCATTGAAGAAGAGGATCATGTGTATGCAAGGAGGACTTGTTCTCCACTAGAGTATTTTCCTTTGAATTGTGTATATTTAATTGGATCTAGTTGGAATGTTTTTTTCCAATTGATTGGAAAGTTTTAAGGGGTTGTAGACCCAAAACTTAATTCACAAGAAGAATGGTCACCATTATCTTCAAGCAAATTGTCGGATTCACTTGTTCCCAGAATGATTTGGTTGTCAGTTTGTATGTGGATACCAAGATCCAGATGATTAAGATGACTTAGGATGTGTAGGTTGAGGTAATTTCAAATGAACTAGCAATAG